>DWFV01001693.1:0-10779 GCA_018246775.1 Parelbella machaon machaon | reverse complement strand
TTATTGTATTTATGCACTATTGCTATTAAACTATTCGCAGTTAGATTTTCGACCTCATTTATCTTTAAATCATAATTTTGCTGTAATTAACAGTATTAAAGGACGTTAATATTTTAGTCACAATTATTTATTTAGTATCGTTAGTACTAGATAGTAATCGAGTATGTTTATCTATTCGCAATTTTTTATTTTCAGCAAATAAATATACATAACACAACAAAACTTGAAACGGTATGTGAACCTTAGAGGTGAGAATTTCTGACATTGAGGCTACAGAGAAATGTAAAATATGGGAATTAATAAAATTCTACAAAATACATTAAGAAATTGTTAAATATCGCTAATGTCGATTTTCAATCGTACATTTTCTTCCAGTGTTCCACCCCGACCTTACTACATGGTATTGATAAGAAAAGGCCTGAAGTTTACATTTTATTTTCTAATATTCTCATTCTTTTACAATATAGTATTTGGAAGATAATATATCTTAGGATGATATGTAATAAAAACATTTTTTTAAACTTCAAGAATTTTTATTGATAAATATGACTTTCACCAATTTTTTCGAACCTACTTTAGTATGCCAAATTAGCAAAACAGTGATCCATCGTTTTGAAATTCCAATTATATTGTAGAGTGTTCTATATCTAAGGTTTAAATATAAGTTTGTAAGGAAAATATTATTTTTTGGCAACAGGAAGGAAATTAAGCCCAATAAACAAGAAAATAAATATTAGCATTATTGTTCAATCGATTGTATAATAAATATCAAGATTATCATACTATACAAATAATTGCAAACAAGTCTTTATATGAAACCTATTGACTACGAATTTTGAAACATGAACAAATTATAACAGGTGCTGTCGAGTGAATAGTTATCTGAGCATTCTTAATATTTGGAGATTTATAATATTAAGTTACAACTGATTTTTTTTAGGTATAAAAATATAGGTTATACTATAGCACTGTAGCGTCATTCACGATATTTACAAATAACAAATGAACATATTTAATCTTTTGTAATTACCCAACATAGTAATTATAGTACCATACCGACCTTTAATCAAAATAGGTGGGAATTTTGACACAGTCAGCGATCAACGGCGTGTATTGTAACGTAATTTAGGACAATAAAAAGATTAGTTATATACGATAGAATATTATTACCCTTAGCATGTTAAATTGTACATAATGTTTTCAAACCAAATTTCTTTGAGCATAATATTGCGTCATGTTAATTTTGAATACAATGACAGTGACATCTAATTGTTTTGGCCAGTGCCCCTATTCTAATAAAATAGGAGTGAATTGTCATTGTCAAAATTGTTTACGTTTTCTACCTTCTTGTTTATTGTGTGTTTGTGCTGTAGGATTTTAATATAATCAGCATGGAGCAGTAGATTAGTGTAGTTTTATTTGCGGTTTTGTACTTTAAATATAAAGTCAGTGATAATGTTTTCGTTTGTTATTGTATTTACTCTATTATTTGGGAAAATTATAAATGACAAAAGTGGTTGTGGTTGCAATGTGGATCGCCAACAAGTGGAACAGCTTGCAAAAATTAGCTTTTTTAATGTACTGCCCATGAAAAATATAAAAAATGATCAATGTCCGTCAACGGAAAACTATAGCCATAATGTTAATTGGAACGTTACAAATGAAATGATTTTTATACCCGGTAAGGCGTATCAGATCGGAACAGATGACCCTATAATTGAAAGTGATAAGGAAGGCCCGAAAAGGATAGTACCATTAAAAAGCTTTTATTTAGATAAGTTTGAGGTTTCAAACAGGGATTTTCATAATTTCGTATTGTTGACTAATTACAAGACTGAAGCTGAAACTTTTGGAGATAGTTTTGTGTTTACCCTATTTTTAAACAATACGTTTAAAGAACAATTGCGAGACTTTCGAGTAGTACAGGCCCCATGGTGGTATAAAGTATTTGGTGCCAATTGGAAACATCCACATGGACCAGACTCTGATATAACAGGTAAAATATATCTGCTCATTGCATTATACATTTTTTCTTGACAATCCAAATTTATAGATTGATATAAAATTAATATTAATATTTTGATCAATTATATACACTGTTAGTCAACTGTAAAAGTTGATTAATTACCATCCCTAAGGTTTGCTGGAGCACCCGGTGGCACATGTTTCATGGAATGATGCTAAGGCATATTGTCAATGGAGGGGAGCCAGGTTGCCTAGTGAAGCCGAATGGGAAGCAGCCTGCCGAGGTGACCACTATGACACTAAATACCCTTGGGGGGATAAATTATTTCCTAATCACACACATATGTAAGTTTTTAATCATCTTAAAACATGAAAGTTAAGCTATGTTTATTGATCTAATAATCTTACATAAAATAATACAATACAATCTCATTTGGAGACACCTATGTCCAGCAGTGAATTGAAATAGGCTGACAGTGATGATTCATCATCTTACATAAAGTAATTGAGTATTAGTATTTGAATGCTACAGCCCGACATCAATGCAATGAACAAATATAGGATACAATTAATATAATTGTTTCATACATATCCTGTAACATGTGTAATAATTTCGTTTCTGCATTGTTTTCAGGGCAAATATATGGCAGGGAACATTCCCCAATCATAACTCAGCAAAAGATGGTTACATAGGCACCAATCCAGTCCAATTGTTTCCACAGAATGATTTTGGTTTACACAACATGGCTGGCAATGTTTGGGAGTGGACTGAAGACGTGTGGTCGGATAAAATGGTATGTTTATTCAGCTTTTTTATTTTAAGAGGCAATATTACAATGGTCTACACTTAACATACTGTCAAAAAGGAGGATGAAATGGGTATTTAAATAAATTCGCTATTGTCAATCGAAAATTTATAAGCATTTATTTATTATTTATTAGGACTAAAGCTCACTTATTCATCTTGTTTTTTAAATTGTTGTAAATTTAAAGCTATCTAAATTTTATTTTGTGCCATACTAGTTCTATCCTGCTCTGTTTCACTGTGGCGAGGTGTGGTTACATAGATGAAAAATAAGGAATGAAACAAAGCATTTTTCATATAAATTACATTTTGCTGGTATATAGCTGACTGTACAAAAACCAATTTTCTCGCTATCGCAGTCCTACTAACTTCTGGCAGATTATATGGTTTCTGGAGCTATACATGGTTCTAGTATATTGTGTCAAAATTTGATCTTAATTTGTTTATAACTTTTAGAGTTTGTGAAGTGTACACAAACCAACTTAATATTTTTATATATACAAGATAATGTATTATATTACATGTAATATAACAATATATTGTCCTACCACAATTTTTTTTATTATTTACAATATTTTGCAGCCAAAGGAAAAAGTGAAGAAAGGTGGTTCATACTTATGTCACCGTTCCTACTGTTACCGCTACAGGTGTTCAGCACGGTCCCATAACACCGATGACAGCTCTGCTGGGAACTTAGGGTTTAGATGTGCTAGGTTTGCTTAGTTCAATATATGTTCCTGTTATTGTGTATTCAGTGTAATTTTACTTGTAGGATTAAATACCAACATATTAAATGCTATATTAAGATTTTCAAACCAGTAATTTACTATTTTATATGAGTAATGAATACATTTTAGATGGTGCCATCAAAGTAGTGAGTACATTGCCTATCTAAAGGTGGTTTTTACAAGTTACATGTGAGCCCATTTAATTAATATCATTCATGTGTCCTGTGTAAGTACTTAATAATGTAAACTTGCGAATTATTGTATTGAAGACATAATTTTTATAAGTACAAGCAATCAAATAAAATAAGTTATATGATAGTATTGTGTATTAAAATTTTCATTAAAATATATTTCAGCAATTTTGGTGGTCATATCTGACTGTTTTTAAAGGTTGTATAAATATGTAGAAGTTATCTAGATTATCAATTTATAATCAATTATAAGTGTAGACATTGTGGTGACATTTCAGCATCATTTTTATTGCCAATGTCAATAAAAACAGGTAATTAAAATCAATGTTGTGAGGACAACCTATATAATAAAATAAAGTTTTTATTATTCCTATGTACGATGTGACTGATCTTTAATACATTCATTCTACAATTTTATTAGGTTTAAAACCTCGCATTTTATAATTAAGATATCACATTCGAGTGATTACTCTAAACATTGTTTTTATGTAATATTTTATGTAACTAGTCTTCCAAATTTTTACAAAATATAAATGTTTCAAAATAAATTTCTGTTGTTACTTTTCTTAATATTATATCATCGTGTAACTATAATATTACGGGGCAGACAGAGAACACTGAGCGCCTAATATCTATGTCCTTATAAACCTGACACACTACTTCAACATTCAATGCACTCATCTGACTTCGAAGAATTCAGACTTCCTTATTAGACGGTATATGACCTGAAAATAGTTCATTTATAGATATAGCAATAGGAGGATGTAAAAGTATATCTATGAATTCACATTAATTTGAAATACAGTTATTATTTATGGGTGGGGTATAGTAATTATGCTGTTCAGTGAAAAATATGCAGAAAAACTGCTTGCTAAATGTTATTAATTATTGATCACACATTTTTTATTAAACACTGCCTTTGGCCGTTACCTTTACTTAATATGCTTGTAAAAATGAGAAGACTCAATGACCTCGATTTTAGCTTGCCTGTCTACATCTTAGTGTCAAATAAATTAAACTAGGTCATGTCACAGCAGATGTATGAATTACCAAACTGGTCGGAATGTGTATATTAACAGCTGATTATATAACTGAAAGAATGAAATAATGTTGCAAGTTTCTCAACGAAATATAAATAACAATAAATTCTTATAGTTTATTTGCATTTTTGTATAAAAATTGCAATAATACAATAACTGATTTCAACACCATCACTAATGAAACAAAAAAAAAATATTTACAAAATGGCGAGCTTTAGCTTAAACCTGGTTCACATGTGGCGGAAACAGGATTGTTCGGATTACAAAAAGCACCTCTTAACATTGGTAAGTACAAAAACAAAACGGAAGACTAAATAAAGGTGATAAACGGCTATTGCTATAAAACCCGTTATATTTCGTTCTAAAAGCGATTTTTACACGTTGTCAAATGGACGAATGTTTTTGTAAAATTCTTACATTCAGCCACAACATGTAGCAACCGATACAATTAATGATAAGTCTTGAACTGTCTTAAAGTGTCAACTGTCGCATATATAGGGAATAGCAGATTAACACTAATGCTTGGAAACATTATAAGTCTTTTGATTTTAATATATTATTTGTAATGATAATAAATGGTAGATGAGCACCAGTCCCATTTGCCAATAATGTCAAGACAGTTCTTTTGAGACATTTGGTATAAATACAATATAACTTAAACAAAATAAATAACCAACACAACCATCTAAGTGTCATAAAATATAATTATCTAACTGCATTGCACCAGCATTGCTGCTTATGTGTGTGCTGTGGGCACTGTGCAAACTGAGAATGTAAGTTATCCAATACATTTGATCAACAGTTCATTTGTTCATAATAGTCATCGATCAAAAATATTACATGTATAGTTATTAATATGAACACCACATTATGTGTAAAAAATAATTATAAACATATAAATAGTCAATATTGTGAATAGCATAAGCTATAAGTTTATTACTAAGCATTTGATCAAAACCTTTTTTTTAATAATACATCACATTCGCAGTTTGCGACAACTTACTAAATCATTGAATATTATTTATTCTTACAGTATATACGTTGTTTAATTTCATGTCATCGTTTAAAAAATATAATTCAAAAATCTTTTTTAACAAGCACGGAATATGAATAATTTAAAAAATAAATTGACGATTTATACAAATAACTTGCAAAAGCGGCAAGGTGCTAGTTTCCGTGTAAAATCATCGAAAAAAGCACCATTCGATTTAGAGAAACACTATTGTATACAACATGTACGTTTGCATCCATACGCCGGTCACTAAAACTAGAAGCAACATACTTAGACGTAATAAAAGTATAAAACGCTATGCGATCACAAAATCTAGCTAAATCGTATCATCAATAAAATAAAAAAATGTACACCGTCGATACCGCCTAACCGTATATACACTAGATAAAATCACATTAAACTCTAACAACCGTTTACAACTAGGCCGCGACGGGGCGCCGCGGAGGTCGAATCACAGACTACTACGGAATGGTCGGGCGGCGTCAGTTGCCGGCCGGCAGCACGGTGCGCGCGCGCGCCGGCGCGTGCCCGTTGCTGTAGCCGTTGCGCAGCGCGCCGTTCGCGTACGGCAGCGTCGTCTGCGGCGGCGGCGACGCGGCGCGCACCTGCACACACACGCACACCACTCTACACTCCACCAATTTGCACACTGAACACGCTCAATATAAATGTCGTATGACGTCATTTACGAAGTCAGCGAGGGATATGTTCGAAATTCAAAAAAATATATGTTTGTATGATATTTCAGATGTGGAACGGTCAGTGCGAAGCCAAGCCATAATATTATTTATTTACGAATATTGTTCCATTTTGACATGGCTTCCACCAATTTATTAAATAAACTAAAATCTTTCTCTAACATGATTTTCTATCAAATAACATTGGATTAGGTATTGTCACTGACAAAATGGAGCACTATTTTACACTGACAGTAGCCACCCATTTCATAATTGCCTGTTGGACACTTGTTCAAACCGAAATATCGTTGTCAATTAATCGACGTCAAGTTACGCTACGTAGCCGAAAGCTAAGCATGTTTCATTTCGTGGAATTATTTAAATATTTAATATTCAAAATATTTTCATATGAATAGTTAAAGGTGAAGCTGTAATCACTTCTATTCAAAGGTGAATTGTAATGAGATTAATGAACAGTTAATTGACTATGACCTCGGTCATTAAGTGCTTGTGTGAGTACATATGTGATTCGTGATTAACATTCACATTCGTTTGTATTTACCTTCGTACTTCAATGATTGATGACGAACAAAAATCAATCAAATCCATATTGTTTTTATGGAACCACTGAAGCTGCTAATTGCCTGAGAGATTATCAGTGATGGATATAATATAAAAAAAGATTTTTCCTTATCACATCACGAGAGAACGGTTTAATCAATAAAATTTAATTTCACGGTCACACATTGACTGTACAGAATCAATTAGTTTTAAAAGGATTTAAATGATTTCAATGAGTGATTAATGAATAAATGTGTTATTAGAACCTGTATAAGGTCACATTTCCGAGTTAGGTCAATGATTTTAAAACATAATATTTTAAATGTATTTCCTTAGCGGGGCAGGGGAGTGTAGTACCTACTTCAAAATTTTAACAGCTATGTTATACGTGCTATGTAATATGGGGCGAGCCGATTGCTAAGTAAGTCGCACTATGATTATTAGGAATTAAATAAATAGACTGTCACCTTCTTAGGCTTGGAATACGACTGGTTGTAGAAGTCTTTGAAGAGGAAGAAGAACATGACAGCGTGCATGCCGATCCACCAGACGAAGGCGCGCGGGTAGTCACACTCGATAAACAACAGCTGGAATGCATGTACCATGATGCCGATGAACTGGACCTGGAAACAAATGTATTCGATATTCATTTTATAACATAAGTCTATGATACAATTAAGTTTAATGTATACCAACATTTTAGTTTTCGTTTAAAAACCGTTGCATCAATTTCTCTATTTGGCGCCAAAATAACGAAAACCATTAGCAAAAACGTCACTGACTGATTTGGAATACCTTTTAAAATCAACCGTCGAATGTGTGAAAGGAGTGACAAAAGAATGAACGGTAACTGACACGTAAAAACTACTGATAAATGAAACAAAAGTCGTGTGCAGAGAATGAATGAAAAATTTACGGTCTTCCTTGTGTTAAAAGTAGCATAATGATTGTGAAATATTTTTTGCCTAAAATATAAACCTCTGACGCACTAATTATCGGTATTTATCGCTTTATGCGAACGGTAATATAGTCATAGATAAGGTTTTCGAATACTATTGTAAACACATATTACACGATATTAAACGGTGATAAATGTCTAAACATTGAAATATTGGAATGGTACTTATATCATCAAAAAAAAATCCATTTTTATCACCTACTGATTAGTTAATATCAACACTTAATATTAATGATGGAATTAAATTTATCAATACGGAAATAAATTTAAAGTACCCGTTGATTGATGGGTACGATTAATACCTTTAATGAACAATGAATTAATTCAACGATTTCTATAAATAAAATGATGATCAAAGTTAAACGGATCAAGATCCACACTTCAAAACATACTGATAGATTTCACATCCTCTTTTTCATCTTTATTTGTTGAATCAAAAAAAAAATATCATGATATGAAAACATCTCAAAAGAAAAATGTGACAAAAAAGTAATGTAAAAAAACTATACAATACTGATGAAATCAATAGAAATATACTAATGACATTCGTTTCTTGCAGTCTGAGATTTTGAATATTTCACGTGTAGTTTTGAAAAAAAAAAATTGAGGATAAGAGTAAGAGAATCGGAAATATCATTTTGGCGACTTTCTTGAGAAATATTTAAGATAATTAAACTCAGCATTCTCGACGTCTTTACGGTTGAAGCAGTGGACGATTTGGTAGTTATCAGCTTGTTGAATATTTTACGATTATCTGCCCAAATATTTTACGTACTTTCTGAGATCGAAGTGCACAAACGGACAGACAGAAAGACGCGGCCAGCGGACTTGATTTTATTTCATTTTCATCATCAGCTTGTTAGAGTCCACTGCTGGACATAGACCTCTCATAACGAATATTTGCCCATAATCTCCACGCTGGACATGCAAATTGAGTACCTCGGATTTTATTTAAATTTATAGGATTTTATTTGAGTAAATTTGATATATAACATGGTGCTATTATAATATCAGTTTTGTATTAAGCTACGGAATTATTGCAACGCTTCATTCAATTTGCTGATGGAATATTTCTATAGTGAACGACTATGATGAAAAATTAAATAACATATGCTAATAAATCTGTAAAATGGAACCTATGATAACTTAATACATTATGTATTTAGGTGAATTTTGCTTGCATAATTAAGTGTATAATGACATTTCCTACAAAACAAACAATTTTTATCGATTGTGATATCGATTTTTTTCGTTGAAATAAATTAAAAATCTCGCCTTTTCAAAAATCGAGCGAGTTGTAGTAGGCATGAATTACGACATTATTTATTCGGTTAATAAGGATTACGTTATGAATGTTGTTACTTTATAATCTTAGATGCCCAAAAAAAAACATAAAAAGAATTGATAAATAATTCTTGAAAACCGGTTTCAATAAAAGATTCCACAGTCACTAATTCATTTAAAATTTAACTCAAGACTCTATTTTTCTTAAGGAATTGTACATATTTTGTACATTGTACACAGCAATATTGGATAGGAACGGAGACTGTCGTGAGACAGAAGGCGGAATGGCAATCGCAAATACTCTTACCTACATTTATTTACTATATGATATCAGAAAGAAATTCCAGTGGAAGCCATGAAATGAGATGTGATTTGCGTTTTTCTGACAAAAGCTTAATATGTATGTTCGTGCACTTTGATCTTCGTCATTTTAAATAAATTAGATAAGCTTTTAATTATAATCTCGAATTATTTGTCTTCCAAATTCTATTTCTGGAAACAACAGCATTGACTGTCGCGATGATTTTTTTTTTATTGCATCTGTTATATTATATCTATATATTAATGTCAAGTTAAAAAATATGTGGTTCTTTTAAAGGACGCGGAATACGGAAGCATTCGTAATTAAGGACTTTGTACGACATGGTTTTTGACATTTACGTGCAAAAATATCTCTACGTTGAACCGACTCGTAGATCAGTTACTGGTAATTCAAGAACATTCGACGATCACAAAAGCTAATTTTAGTATGAGCTATAACTGCAACATCACGCCTCTGATCCCCGAAGAGTTAGGCAGAGGAGTGTAATACAATGCCACGTTTGTGCATTACAGTATAGAAATGTATCATCGCGATATAGGGGAGAGCCATACATCGGACACAAATCCCGACTCCGACCCACTCTTTGGGTATTTCAAGTTGGAAAAACCCAGAGGCGTCCGACCCGAAGATCGAACCCAGGGCCTCTCGAGGCAGTGTTAGCTATTGGCATTATTAGATTTATCTATTTTTCACACATACTTGCAAACTTATCGACTGCTCGCGATGAAGAACCATTTTTATACTAATAATAATCCTGCAACTACTTTACACACGGGTATTCGATCACAAATTATACAAGGCGTTTATTTACGGAACCCGCATTCTATAATACCTACAGATACATTATGTACAGTTCTAGATACACACTGTATACATAACAGAAAACAAGTCTTACCATTTGCAAAGTGGTGAGGTACTTCTTCCACCAGAGGTACTTCCTCATGTGCGGTCCCATCGCGGCCAACATGTAGTATGTGTACATGACGATGTGCACGAAGGTATTGAGCAGACCGAAGAACGTGGAATGGCCGCCGGGTGTGAACTTGACGCCGAACCACACCGACATTGGCATCACGCCGTGGTGAATTACGTGCAACGTTGACACATGATCAAACTTCTTTCTCAGCACAAAGAAGATCTACAAACGATTATTTCCTTGTATTATTTATTTATTAAGACCGCCGACATACTGTACACTGAACGAAAAAAACAAAAAAAAACATACAGTTGTAACGT
>DWFV01001692.1:0-10782 GCA_018246775.1 Parelbella machaon machaon | reverse complement strand
CTTTTTGTTACATAGCTTTTAGGATCGGCGCAGACGGAGCTATAATATATATTAATATATTGAGCTTTATTACAGTAAGTAGGTACCATAGATTAAATACCACTTGCTAATGGTGAAGGAAAACATCACACAAAATTATAAAAAAAATGAAATTCTAAGGTGTGTAAATTATGCCAAACCGCGCTTGGCCAGCGTGGCAGACTATGGTGTTAACTTTCTCTAGTGAGAAGAGACCATTGTACCAACAGTGGAATGATAAAAGGATCGAAACGGTACCATAGGGGGTACCGATCTTTGCGGTCTGGATAGACATACCTAAAAAGAATAAATATATCTAAAAATCCTAGATAATACATTGTCTCGCTAGCTGTCGCCTAAGGGCTTCGTCTACGCATTTAGTATGTTCGAAAATTATTGATTTGAATTTAGAATTGAATACCACATTTTATATTACAAGCGTAAAGTTTTTTTCTGAATGCTAATACGAAATGTATTTATTGTCTATGGGCGTAGATCTTAAAGAGTACAAGTCTTAAAAATATTTAAGCGTTATATAATTAGTCATTGATATTTCATCTAAACTGTTTTTATTTTAATTATATGTACGGGCAAAATAGCGATTTGACTATTCAGAATTAAAATACTTAAGATATTCAAAGAAAGCACCATTACCACTAATGGCGATACTTCGTCAAGATCATGAAAAATTCATTCAATGAATTGAAATCAAGAATTTCATGAAGTTAGTGATGAATGTGAAAGATGTATGGCAGGTCTGCATGGATATAGATATGTGACATTCCTTGCTGTCTGCTTACCCGTAAGGGACCTGACGTAAATATGTAAGTATGTATGAATATACATATGTCTTAGAACTGCGATGTACTTTATATCGTATGCCTATAAACTACGTTGGTGTAACAAAACTATTTACTTTTTTGTATTAATGTCTGTCTTGTTGTACAAGATTCTCCGCTCAGTTCAGTCCCCAGTCTTCAGAAATATTTAAAAAACCGTTAAGACAAAGTCGTACGTACCATTTCATATACCTTTATGAGAGATTATTTAAAGGATACGAAAGTTGGGAATGACTAAACTTTGCCCGGCTACACTTGTCTGAGAATGCTAAGTGTACAAAACGAAAACTAAATAGATGAGAATGCCTTGATACTGACACACGCTACACATACAGCACCTACTCTATTAAAACTGTATGGACAAGAGTGCCGCCAGTTCTTTCTTCTTCCTTTCTTCTTTATACTTCTACCGATCTGCCACACTTATGGACAGTACAACGGCGATAGAAGTAAGTATTTATTTTCAATGTTTTTCTTCTACTACATTTCACGCCAGGTCTCTCACTGGGTAGGCTGAGAGCATCTAATGCCAAACATCTATCCTTAGTGATCTGACGTAATTCTATGTACATATATGTATATTCACTACTTTATTCTAATATAATTAGTTTAGTCTACTATATTATGAAATAAAACATTATTAATTGAAACTTTTATTTATCTTCATAATACAATTACTACGATTACTTAATAAGATTACTTAAAGTCGAAAAAGCTATTAGTCCTTGTCCAACCAAAAATATCCAATGCCCGTAACAAGATCTCATTAATAAGTATCAAACGTTTATATATCTGGAACATTTTTATTGTTGTCAAAATATATAAGTCAATGACTAAAAATGTTGAACAATAGGCAGAATTAATATAAATGGAAGGCCTCAAGACAGTCCGGCCACTTACGTCCGGCGAGAGCCGTGATGTACGGTTATTGTGCCCACATTATCATTAACGAAATATTTTATACTGAAATGAAATATTCGGCTCCGGCCGGCACACAACGTATTTCTTAAGAACATTTCAAGTTTAATGCAGCGGCTACCAATAAAAATGTCCCATAACAAAACAATATAGTATGTACTTTGCTTCGGATTGTACTTCATTCGAGTTGTATCTTATTTCGGGTTGTAATTTACTTCGGGTTGTAATTCACTTCGGGTTGTAATTTCATTTGTTTTCGTAGTGTTTTTTTATCATGGCCCCGGAACTACGTATATAAGTAATAAAATGAAAAATTCGGAGTTTTGACTTCTAAGTTCTTAAAGGAGGAGGCTGAAGACTGAACATTGTCTTTATAATGTTCATCTGCAGATGTTAACACATTGCTCTATATCAGGTAGGTATTGAAGATATCTCCGTACCAGAGGGCAAACAAATTTTTTCTCCCATATGAGTATATAATTCACAAATATAAATATAGATATTGACCACGAAATAAACACTAGCAAAGTTTTATTAAAGCAATCAACGTGAATTAATTATAACATTTTCCGTTTGATTTTGTATATCCCATTAAATGAGCAGCTAATTACAATTCACAACACAATTATAAAGCGATGATTTTAAAGTGAAACAGAGTGAATGAGCGAAAATTGCACAATAAAATGAAACGATGTGTTAAATGGCGTTAATTACCCGCTGACGGGATTTTTCGTCCGATCAGCGGCCGATACTGTGATTATCGCGGTGCTACGGAGGCTGCGCTCTCATTATCTCCGCTTACAATTAGTGACACATACACACAACTAGATTACATATGTGTACATGAACTGAGTCTACAATATTAAGTACTAAGTTCACTTCGCAGTACAAAGCAAGAAATGCAATTATAACACCACGCCTTTATTGGGCCGAAGGGGTGGACAAAAGAGCGTAGGTACATATTATTCTCACTTTTTATTACTTGTGTTGCACCTCTCATCGAATAAGTGAGGTAAGCCCGTGTGAGAAAAGCAATTGTACTCTATTCAATTAAAAGAAAAAAAGTGGTAAAAAATAATTTCTGTGAATGTCGCCTTATTTTAATTACGTAAATTGACGCGTTGGGAGCGGAGTGGCGCGAATAAGCGGTGACGTCACGAGCCCGAGAGCAGTTTCATCAGAAGTGAGTAAGCCCTTCGCTTTACAGTGGATTGTTGAGTTCGGCGAAGCGATTGAGCTTTTAATGGAGCTACATTCACAATTGAACGAATTTATCCGGCTATTGACAGGTGTGATTTTATTTATAACTGGTTAATAATAATATTGCAAGTACATGGATATAGAAATAATATTGTAAGTAGTGAAAAGTAGGAGGACTACACTACTCTGCTCACGTCATCGGGGACATACAGGCGTGATGTTACAAGTAATTTGAAAGTATTATTAAAATCACCCCTCGCCAATTTACACTCTGATGTGTAATATTGACAGTTTGAAATTATTTATCAATTATAATATTGTATCTATATAAATAAACATATTCAGAATGTGTATATTGTAACTGTTTCCACTGTTGTAACTGCCTCGTTGATCGAGCGGTTGCAAGCGCGACTGCCGATCGGGAAGTCCTGGGTTCAAATCCCAGGTCGGGTGCTATTGGATTTTTCTAGTGGTGACTCGGAGTCTGGAATTGTGCCCGATGTATGGCAATAGGCTCACCACCTATTCCATGAGACTTAAACGTAACTGGTGAAACGTGGGAGTTTACTATTACACTCCTCTGCCTACCCTTTCGGGGAGTACAGGCGTGATGTTACGTTTTTTACGTTTTCAAGGTCACGAATTACGGGACTACCACTCAGTTTGGCAAAATATGATTTATTTATTTTGTTTATACTCTTTATTGTCACGATTTTATAATATAACTGTGAAAGGTCGAATTTAATTCCTGATAACACTTTCTACCAGGCAACCCCGGGTTGATGGTAAGTAAGAGTTTGTAGCCGATGTGAAATTCAAAAATATACGTTTATTCATTTTAGAATTTGAATTTAGCCTTCAGTTGTAAATAACCATATTTCAAAACTTATGTATTAAATACCTGATTTTTCAAAATATAAATTGTATAATATACAATACAAAGTGGCTGGCAGTGGTTGGATGCGAAGAGCTGAAAATCGAGCTCAGTGGCGTGCCATTGGAGGGGCCTATGTCCAGCAGTGGACCGAAGTAGGCTGATGATGATGATGAATATAAAATACACGTATTGTGAAGAGCAAATAAAACTCATCAGATCTTAAGAATAGAGATATTTAGCAGTTAGCGATCTCTGCTTACCATAAGCCACCTGGCGCGTTAATACAATAACAATTATTATAACTAAATAAAACAATAACTTCATAACAAAGTGACAATAAAACAAAGCATTAACACACTCGGTTCGTATCAAAATACGTCAATAATATTGAATATAGGTAGCCCGATAGCAAAACAATTGAATTGCGATCCAAATCGGACACGCCGCCGACACAAGGCCGTGTTTGAACTTAGTTGCGTATTGACTGACAGCCGCAGAGTTGTTTGAGCACACGGCGCTGATACGAGGCAAGCAAATAACTCCTACATCAGAGCTTGTCAATCTGTCGTTATTGACGTCGTCCATCACTACAGTTGCTACTTCAATACAGGTAAACGAAAATTGAAGAAAATGTAAATTTAATTATCTTGAGGAATAGTATTTTTATATCATCATGCCGGTTTCGTTGTGGTGTTGGTAGAGAGCACCAAGTACCAAATATGTCTAACCTTATATTCATTGGTTTCTTCTCACATATCATTCTATTTTCATCAGCCTTTAAAATCCAGGCTTGAAAATCCCAACAGTCTCCCTTCTCCAACGGCGCCAGTCCACTTAATCCTCTGCCTTCTTAATCTAGCAGTTTCCTATCGCTTATCCCTCATTCTAACAGCAAATAGTTACCAAGTCTGCCTAGATGATAAGGATGAATGTGAGGTTAAATTATAGTCATCACGCCTATAATCACCGAAGAGGTAGGCAGAGAGTGCAGTACACTGCCACGTTTCACGTTACGTTTAAGTTACGTTTAAGCTCCATGGAATAGGTGGTGAACCTATTGTCATACACCGTGCAGGGATCCAGACTCCGAGTCACTACTAGAAATTCTAAATTAGAAAAATCCAGTAGTACCCGTTATCATGTTGGAGGAAATTCATATCAGAATTATTTCCATACCGATATAATTAAAATCGAAACTTTAAAATATACCTACTCTTATCGTGAATAGACCTGAAATTAAAAATGTAATTAGCTGACGTTTCAAAGTAGATAAATCTCTCTTTTAACGATAAAGTATAGGTGAAATTGATATTAGATATTTTTTAAAGATCAGGATTTATCAGATATTTTAAGATATACAAATATTTTATTCACTTAATTAACGGTAAAAACGGTAAATAAACAGACACAGTTGTATCTCAACAGAAAATCGCACAAATGTTATGAGATTTTAGGTATTAGGTATATGTATTAACTGACATACAGGTGGTACGGTTCAAAAGATTATAATCTAAGATTAAGTACATATATGTAACAAACGAAAAAAAATTGTTTTATGGCAAATTATTATCAATTAAATAACAAAGCAAAAGAAAAAATCAAAAAAGTATCACATGATAATAATAATAGTGCTCTTTATCTACATAAATGAGTAATATTAAAATGAAATAACCGTAATTAAAACAAAGTATATTCTTACTTACAATAAAATACATTACGAGTAGATACTAGTGATTGTCTGTGTGTAAAAGACAAATAGTCACAGATAACAGGTGAATATTAGCAGGTATAAAATTAGTACAATATAACATAAACTAAGATATAGAATATATCCCATACATACACATTGTCAATACATGTAAGAACAGGGTAAATTTTAACATGTTGGATAAACAGATATTTCGATTCTATCATAACATGAATCAGCAGATACCAAAATAGCAGTCGTACTAATTACATTACAAGATGTAGAGTATTCGTATGTTAGATTTGTAGAGTAAGGTAGAATGAGTAATTAGCATGCATGGTAGCGCTGCCGACATGTGAACTGCTTAAAGATATACACACACGTGTGTTCGTATGCGTGTGCGTCTGAATATGAGTGTGCGTGCGAGTGCTTACGTTTGCACGTGCGTGTGTCTGTGCGTGTGTACGTGCGTGTGTCCGTGCGTGTGAGCGTGCGTGCATGCGAACGTGTGTGTGTGTGTATGTCGGTGTCATATGTATGTAAATGTATACATGTTTGTGTTTATAAACAGATAAACAAGAAACAGTGTAATTTAATTAATCCCGACATATTTGTGTTCTAATATCAGTCACCAATAACAAGAAATCTTTTTGATTAGTAATCTTACAATATCTACCTAATTTCGTGCAGCGCTTCCGATACCTGTAAGTCTAATATAAATCTATAAAGATGAAATTTGGTCAATGTATTCTATAGTTATTTAATAATTGTGCCTACTTATATACTAGGCACGATTATATATAGGCACAATTATATTGGCACAATTATTCAATTTTCAATATTTTCATTGAGTATGTACTCGTACATACCATACAGACTGCTCTATTCAATCATTTGTTAACGAATCGATCATTATGCGTATTTAAATACAGATAGAGATATCACAATGTAATGGTTTCATAGTCATTACAAATTGATTTCTTCACGAAATCCAACATTAGGCTGATGATGAATAGCAAGTCCAAAATGTAATGTAATGTAGAGAGAAATTCGTTTGAGATATAGATAGATCCATAGCAACAAAACATAGTACGTGTAAGATCTAACATAAAACGACATCCAGAGCAAAAAAAAAAAAATAGAGTTATAATACATCTCAGATATCTGATTTATGTAAATATTACTCAAACGTTTTGTTCGAGTAAGGATTAGGTATATTAGCATGGGTAAACAACAGTGGAGAAAAATTGCGTGGAGGCGACCATTAGTGTCGTGTGTTATGATATGAGTCTAGCAACAACTCTACATGGTTTCCATGTGGAGTTAGGATAAATCAACATATGAATAATCCTTTGAGCTAATTGTGATTATTATCTGGTTATTGCAGAATGTTATATTTTTTATTATATCATCGCATCAGGGCCGTCACCGGGGTGGCACAGGGCGCCGAATACCAAATATCTCTATGCTGTCAGACCTGTGGCTTCATCTCTTCATTTTCACTCTTTTCGTACGTGTTACCTTGATTGTCAAACGCCATTGACGCCATTGTCAAATTCGTAGGTATTACGCATCACTATGTTTCACGGTTGGAAGGTATAGTTCTATCCAGGTTCTGATAAAGAAATGGATTTCCACTTACATATTCGCAAAGGTCCTCCCAAAATAGCTAAGAGCACATGAAAAATAACCACTTACGTACATTTTTATCCGACGAAAGCCTTTCATGTTTTTTTTTTCTAGATATTCATATTGAGCGAACTATTTGGGGGTTTCTTTACTCCGCGCTGCCTCTAGAGATGACAGCGTCCATTTATCCCCGACACTTGAGGGTTATATTTCGGCCTGTCTACACCAGTTGCGGCCTAATTGCTTGAATATTTTTCCATTACTCAAACGTGTTGGATAAGTTGAAGATAAACAAAGTAATTAGTGAGAATTTTATCTTTTTATTCATAGCACATAGATACAAAATTAGGTTTTTCTGTCAGATGTAATAATTAACTCATTTTATCTGACTTATATTTGCGTAGGCAAAGAGGTTTCATATATTTGATTTGCGCATTAGTTTGTAATAATCTCAATTTATAATCCAAGATTTAATCAACGTAATATGTCATTTTTTTTGAATATAATAATTGTTATGTAATAATGGTACACGATACAGATGATACATTTGTGTTCGTTTGATCATTTGGTCCCTCGAATCATTCGTTTGTTTGCTTGTTCGTTCATCGAGCAGAACCCATTTTGATGGAACCTGAGGTGGTAGTATGTAATAATTTTGATCAAGATACTACTAGAATTAGAAACAGAATACTTTTTACTGCAGGAAAATATTTCATTTGAACAGGAATGGAAGTCGCAGTATTAGTAGCAGTAGATAATACTTGGTAAAAATAAAACCATTTAATATTGACTGTGGGTTATCGATTAAAATTGGAGTCATTTACGTCACATACCTTTTAGTTTCAGGGTGCGGTTCAATATCATATCGCTAAGTTTTTCTAATATAATTTAACTACACTGTCTAAATAATTAGTAGGTACTAAACTATTAAAACACATATGAAGTCCTACGGTTTACTCCGGTACAGAAAGTGGTACATGCCTCCGTACATACGTAGTGGTGTGATCTATATGTCACCAAATATAAATATACAATTATGTATATTAAAATTAAGTTTTCCTTCGCCATTGCTCTGTTTAGATAACATATACCTTCCTAGATTCCGATCCCCGTTACGCAAGTAATATTTTTTATGAATGATTGTAGGTATCTGTGGTCTAAATGCATTCATTTAATTGTTTTTGGGTATGATGATAAATTCGATGACACGAACAAGTCATATGATACTACGAGTATGAAGCGTTAATTAGCCTCACACCTACCTATATGTAGTATTGATGTAAAATAACATTTCCCATAGTACAAAGAGGGTAGGTGTAATAAAATCGTGGCACGACTCAAGGAGACAAGTGGCATGAGTACGTGTGTGGAGGATTTCACGTTACAGATACGCACGTGTCGAGAACGACCCACTCGTGTTAGTTACGTCGGGCTTACACAATGATTTTGGGCTTATGATTGTAAGCTCAAATAAATTCTAGTTACTCATAAAGTGTTATTCAATAGTGCATAGCAATGAGATTTAATAGAAGATGTTCCACACGTTATAGAAAATGATATGACAAATATCACTTGCAGTAACAATAAAGATAAACATCGTGAGAAAACCTACACTATATAAAGTTGTCCGTACGGTTAGGTAGGACGTGTGAAGTTTACTTAGCAGCAAGTAGACTGCGTGGAAGATTATGGCCCTAGTCATTTCCACACTGAGAAGACACTCGTGTCCAACAGCTAAATAGTAAAATAGTTCATGAGGATTAATTATGATGATTACTGGCAGACTGGTAGAGAATGCCGTTAGGCATTAAGTCCGCATTTTGTTACACTTACCTATATTTTAGGTGTTACAACAAAAAGTAAAGAAATAAATTATAAATAACTATATACTAAAATAATAAAATAAATAGATAACTGCAGTGATAGCCTAGTGGTTAAGAATTTAGCCTCTCACTCCGGTGATGCTGGGTTCAAATCCAAGGTGCGCACCTCTTTACAAAAGTGCGTTTTAAATTTAAATATCACTTGCTAACGGTGAAGGAAAACATCGTGAGGAAACCTGCGCAAAAAAAAATCTAAGGTGGTCTAAGCCAGTCAACCCGCACTTGGCCAGGGTGGCAGGCTATGGCCTTAAGCCTCTCAATATAAGAGAAGACCCATATTCCAACAGTGGAATGATAAATGGGTCGATTATCCATTATAAATAAATAATAGAACATGTTTGCCCAAAGTTCTCTTGATCCATTATCACTTTGGCATCCATTACTATTGCAAAGCTACTTTCATTTAAATAACTTTTGTTTCGAAACGAATAATATAAGTCAAATAATCCGGAAATCAATAATTATGTTATAGGTATCTGATTCTTTTATTTCTTTATTATCAGTGCAGTTTTAATCTACAGACTAATGCGGAAGTATGACCTCTTACTTGGCTGTCATTACCGCTTACTCAACGTAAAAATATATCTTGTGTTCGAAGAAATTTTCCAAGATAGTGTGCATCTACCATTACTTGATATTTCACACACAAAATAATTGCCACACTGCACATTACGGCCAGTTTCCGCCCACTTCCTGTGCTATTGTCTCATCGCATCTATCCCTTTCTCGCGCCCCAACTTTATTATCCACCTCTCTTTCGCCTCCTATTTTAAACGCCATATTCATTGAACTTAATTCATTTCCTCGAATGCTTTAGTAAACAGGTAGTTTTTCTTCTCAGAACTATTTGAACCGGAATTTCTTTGCGCAGTTTCTGGAGAAAGATACATCGTTCCTATAAATATGTATGGAGTTCGTGGATCGTTGTTTTTCGTTGGTCAGTAATTAAGAGAAAAAATTCGACGATTTAATGCAACGAAACTCGGTTCTGCAGGAATGATGCGTTTATAATTTGAAGCGAGAACAACTGATGGCAGTGAAATTAATTAATCTCTTTGCTTCATTTTATATTTACCAGCACTATTTTAAATATATCCGGTATTCGGAAAGCTTGGTAAGGAATCCGTTCTAGTTGCTATCATTAGTAATGGCAGCAGAAACTATGATAACAATTTGAAATATACTTAGAAATATAGGCAAGACATGCATATATTACGAACAGTAGATTCCTAAAGGAAAACCAAATATTTATCGTAGTATATAAAGTAACATAAATATTATTAGATCATATTATAGGAAATAAATGTAATGAGAAAGAAAATCTAAAAATAAGATAAAGAGCCTATATTGATTCTTAAAGGTATTAAATTATAAAGGAGAAATTAATTAAGAAGAAAAAAGGAAAAATAATTATCCTAACTGCTTACCTATCGATATTAAGGACTGCCTGATCAATAGCTGTCACTCATTATCGTAACGGTCTATCAGTCAAAGAGAAATTTTGCTAATGAGAAACGAAATCCGAAAATTATGCTTTCAAAGCTTAATTACATCCACCTTTTTTTGGACGGCAATTCATGAAATCACCTTTAGATGTTGACACGTGTTCAGAGCCAGCAAGCGAAGCTTTTTCCTCTTAAATTTCATGATTCGCTGCTCTGTCTCACTGCACACGGGTAAGAGATAGACGATAGGACATAGGGCCTCACTGAAAATCAGCGCGACGATAAT
>DWFV01001691.1:0-10782 GCA_018246775.1 Parelbella machaon machaon | reverse complement strand
ATATACTTATTACATTTCTTAGTCAGATAATACTTCGTATTACGAACAGAACAGAAGTAAAATGGAAATTGTCTATTTAATTTACTACAATTTGAAATGTAAAACTGAACGACGTGTCACACATGAACTAGGTGTAGATTTATAGGTCATATATATACATCGATTACATCGATCATCATATAGACATCGATTTGCATGATCTAAACTAGTTGTATGTCTGATCATTCATATTATAATCGAGTTCAAAATGTCGAATGATATACCAATAACTAATCCAAATAATCACGTGTAATTAATTGCAACACATTTTATGAATAAAATAGCATTTCACAATTTTTAGACTATAATATTAATTGTATATCTACAAACCTGCCTTTAACAATCCCCCTATTTTAAGGTAAAGGCACGCCATATCGTTTTTTCATCGCCGCGACGTTCGGAAGTCGTTTTATTGTCCAACACAAAGCTAACGTTCGACTTGTAGAGACATAGAGTCAATTGAGCGTCAAACAGATATTCAGCCTTGAAGGCTCACATTCGTTATGAGTGAAAGGCGTTTGGAATACACGTACTATAACTCTATGCGTGCCAACATGACTCACAGATGACTTTTAACGTGAAACACTATCGTGACACAGCGGCCTTAGAAACTTAGTTCTCTTTCATACAGCTTATTCATTTACGGTTACGCAATGGTAATACAGTTGTAAAATTTAAATAATGAAAGCAATGGACTAGTTTTTTAAAACAGTTACTGTTGCGAAGTGTTTTAATTTGGATTCAATTAACCAAATGGCGTTAGATCAATGGAATTACGATGGCATTGTCGGTTTCACACAATAGTGGGAACTCCACAATGGGTGCTGCTTGTGCACATGTAACTCAATCTCCGGTTGAATGCATGTCCGTCTCCAGCAACTCACACACGTGCATAAAGTCACAGGTTCATACCTGCGTCCGTCAGACATTTCCGTCGTTCGAGAACTAAAATATCCAGCTTGCCTTAATGACATTTAGCTAAATACATCTACACATCCGTTCACGAATGCCTTAAGCGTGTCATAATCAGATACTCGGGTCTGTTGTGAACAGGATATGATCACACCTTTATGGTACAGGTCAGGTTAAGTGCTGTATATTTTAATCACAGGCTTGATCAACACCGTTCCTCATTGAACGGAAGTTGAATTTTGTTTTTTTATTATTTTTATTTTTTTGTCGTGTTTATTCCAAGAATCAAATTACACGAAATACCATCTATCGTATCGTGTAATGTTCAGTTTAATAAAGCAATAAAATAAAAATAAATATTTAATTTTTATATGAATAAACGCATAGTCGCCTTCACGGAACTCGACCTTACTGGTGCACTTGAGGCGATTGATTCTCAGACACCGTGTCGGTGACCGGGCGAATTGAAACCAAACCCCGATACCCAACGGTTACAAGCCCAGTCAAGCGAGACCAGAGACATGGGAGCTAAGTGTGCAGGGATTCCATAATCATAAATAATTGACGGTACTCGGAAAATAACTTGAAAGTAACCTAAAATTGCAAGTAACTCCAATGGCTACCAAATGATTAGTTTTTTATTGGCAAACTCTAAACTAGTATATTGGTCGCATTCTAGAATGTCGTATGATTACCTACATGCCTAGATGCCTTCACATACGGCTGCCTTGAACCGTAGCAAATTATACATATTGGGAAACTATGAATAGCAGTAGTAGCTATATCTAACTTGCGAATCCTAACCATGTCGTCATGTAAAGATTGTCAATGGGCTAGAACGAATCATTCATTAAAATTATTGAGCTAAATAAAGCAAGTGAAATTTTGGAACGAAAGCCTCCCTAAGAATCAACGAAAACGATGAATTAAAATCGGATTAGCCTAAAGCGGTGCCACAACCACATTTTTCAAATGAAATAATGTCTATCCTCTTTCATTAGTCTTCTTTGTTTTTCTGTCTATCCATAGGGAAAATTGTTTTTTTCGACCCTTTTATCGTTCCACTTTTGGAATATGGGTCTCCCCTCATTATAAGATAGTAATGCCAAAGTCTGGTTAAGGACTATGGCCTTAAATCTCTCACATCTCTCTCATAGGGAAGATTATTCAATCATAATCAAAATATTAGATAAGACCACATCCTCGACGATTTATTCCAGCCCGGTGTAGAAGGCTTCAACTAATATTATTAAAAGCGTACGATCCACCACGCTAAGTAGTCTTTGCAAGTTTGTCGAACGTGTGCGATTTACATTATCGATAGCATTCAAATTTACTCCAACCACACCGCATTTTAACCGAAGTTCGTATCGAAGGAAATTTATTGCGTGATACTCGTAGTAACATTTCATCATAATGGTGTTTTATACAACGAGTCTTGTTCGCCGAGTTTGTATGATTACTACATATAAAATAAATTACTCGTCGAACTAATGTTGTATATTTCTTTATTTTATTATCTCCGGTGAACACCTTAAAATATCTATTTACGTGCTAATTTATGAAACAAAACATTATACCACTAACAAGCTTTCTTGCTCCCTATAATTTGTTTATTCTAATTATCAATCTGTAAAAAACAAAATGAAATTATAACAACCTTAAAACTATTTTTAAAGGAACTCAATGAAACCAACTGAAGAAAACATATAACGTAAATACTACCAGCTATACGAGTATAGGTATATCGACGTATAAAAATTGCAATATTTATAAAATCAGTACGAACACAAAATATTAATATACACAATTGACGTTACAACGTTGTGTAAGCGAGCTTGAATCTTGAATCAATGTTGTGACAGCTCAGCTGATATTGTTGCAGGCGTGATCCCGCGCTCAGCGCTCGAGCCTCGCCAGTTCAAACAACGTGCGTTTACATTATAGATAACGAACCTCGCTCAGCTATGCGCTTTGTGAGTGTGATGAACCATTAACCAACACAGTGTAAACCGTGTTTTATATATAACAATATCTATATAGTTTACCACCAGGCGAAAAGCTACGTAAACATAAAATTTGCACCTAAACTTAACTGGTGAAACGTGGGAATGTACTGCATTCCTCTGCCTTCCTCTTCGGGGATTACAGGCGTGATGTTACGTTTTATGTTACGTTACAAATGTTTGTGTATTTCCGTACAATTTAACTTACATTCTTGATTGACTACTTGATGTCATAGGTTTGAAGTCATAGGTTATATCGATACGGGCTAGCAAGATTTAGGTACCATTCTTTTGAAATAAGTTTTGATTAGTTTTAGGAGTAAATACTGATGTAGGCTTAATCTAAAAGAAATAAATGAGCGTGCAAGGCTTGTTTTAAGTATTCACTGCAGCATCTCAGCTGTCTGGAGGTACGCAATCTCAAATAGGACCAGTCATTCGCAGATGCATTGTTTAATGGACTGCGTTCTCGCTTCGTATAGGTACCACAGCTTTCAAACCGAGTCACCACATTTCTAGCACGTCCTGTTAAGCCGAACGAAATTTGTGTGGTCACAGATGTTAAATGAAAATATGTTTGCCGCAGTTTTATGGAATATAGCTTAAATTAATATACCGCTCATAATAATAGCCTTTGTCACTCAATCAACAGTACCAATAAAAACTCCGAGCAATTGACTGTTTTAACGCTTAGTATTTATAATTAATACCTCAAGTTTTTACAATTAATAATCTTCTAAGTATCTTTGTCATTCAGTCAACAAAACTAAGAGTGTTTAAGAGTAATTGGTTTTTGAATCGCTTAGTACTTACAAGTAATAACTTAAGTAACTACAATTAATAGCTCGGTCAATTCTTTTTATCATTCAGTCAGTAGTACTAAGAAAAAATCAGAGCAATAGATTGTTTGATCGTCTATTACTTACAATTGATAGTTCACTCAAGTACTTTCGTCATTTATTTGGCTGTACTAAGAATGGATTAGAGCTATTGATGTATTGGATTGGATTGGATTGATAGATTGGATTGGATTGATGGATTGTTGAATGTATTTTGAATTGTTCGGTAGAACCTGATTATATAGGTGAAAAGTTGATGCGCCTCGTAACGTAACACAAGTGGGTCAAACATTGCAACGAATCGCGGGCTCCGGTGAAGCGTGAACCGGCGCGATCCGCGGTCTTTGCGATCAGTCGCTAAACTCGCACGCTCTATTTGTGTTTATTCTTTTTTTGCTTTGTCTATAGTCTACACGCACGGAAGTATACCATAATTGCAACACGCCGCGTGGTACGATTTAGAAATTGCATTTTCGATTGCTTTGCCCGTATTGCGAATAATGAATAGTAATTTGTGAATAGCTATCAACAACTATCAAATGTCGATTGAATCTTGAATGATCATCGTTTTGACAATGACTTTTGCTATCGCTTTAACCACCTCGGTATAAGTTATTTTCTAAAGTCTTATCCCTAATGAGAACTTAGTTGAACTCTTTGTAATATGATTTCGTTGATTTGATTTAAACATTGGAAACCATCTAATCTGTTGATAATTATTCCATGTACAATTAATTAGATATTCAAAATGAATTATTAATATTAAAATACACTTAATAATTTTAAGAATAGGCATATTTAAATAACCTTTTAGTGGTATGGGACGTTACTGTAGTTGTGTAATTAACAAATTACTGACAAATCCAACTCTTTCCATAGTAAACATTACACGCCCAAGTTCGATTCGGTAATATTTCCTAATGTTCTCACCGCAAGCCCTTCGTGACGAGAAAGCCCGCACGTATTATTACTATTTGCGAAATTAATTTACAGAACTAACAAGCCCCGCATACAAAATATGTAAAGTTTTCATTTCACCGTCTGCTTTAAACACACATGAATTATGTATTTCATTCACAGAGTTATCGTTATGCGTTTGAGAAAGTTAAAGATTCCCTAATTTTGCATTTCTATCACGCTCTTAGAACATCGTATACAGTAAAAAATCCCATCGTATAAATCTAAATATAAATCGTATATAAATATAAATCGTATAAAGTAGAAATCTATCATTATTAAAAATATATCTCTTTGTTTACAGGCTGGGAGCTCAAGGGATTACATTGTTACAAATTTTTCAATATCAGACATTCGTGGGAGAAAGCGGCGGAACTATGTCGAAGGTACGTTAATTTTTTTTATTGAAACCATTTAAATTTTGCATATTGTATATTTGTCTTGATATATTTTATATTCACAATTATTCTACAAGATATGTGTACCTAAGAAACTATTTTATTAAAAATAAAAATTTTCAGATATGGAAGCGAGCTTATGGTCGTTGACAGTTACACGGAGAACAATATGACGGCCAATATGGTGCCATCATCCCCTAGCAATAATCACTACTGGCTGGGACTTGCAGCTGTTGATGACCTTCGAACTAACACACTGGAGTCAGCTGCTGGAACTCTAGTGTCTCAATATGCTGGCTATTGGGACCTGAGGCAACCGAATCCAAAAGATGGAGAATGTGTGGATGTTCACGTCACTTCTGACACCCAGTCATGGGAACTAACCACTTGCGAAACACTTCTTCCTTTCATGTGCAAAGCTAATGCCTGCCCAGCAGGTTCGTGTTACCTTCATTCAATTTGATATGGATTTTTGATAATTAATTATTCAATGGACAAGATTAATCAGCAATGAACACCCTTTGTTCACTAATTGATTACCCACTGTCCGTGTCGTGAATGTTTCGAAACAATGACTTAATGCTCGATTTCTTTTTAGGAACCTTCCATTGTTCAAACGGAAGATGCATAAACGCAGCCTTCAAATGTGATAAGCAAGACGATTGTGGTGATGCATCCGACGAAATGGACTGCGCTTCCGAATGTCACTTCTACATGGCCAGCAGTGGAGACGTTGTGGAGAGTCCCAACTACCCTCATAAGTATCCTCCATTCAGTGAATGCAAATGGACGCTCGAGGGTCCACAAGGTCAAAATATTGTTTTACAGTTCCAAGATTTTGAAACTGAAAAGTCTTTTGACACTGTTCAAATCTTAGTGGGCGGCAGAACCGAAGACAAATCTGTTAATTTAGCGACACTATCAGGAAAACAAGATTTGTCTAACAAACTTTACGTTTCTGCTTCGAATTTTATGATTATTAAGTTTAGTTCTGACGGTTCGGTTGAGAGAAAAGGTTTCCGCGCTTCTTGGAAGACTGAATCTTCAAACTGCGGAGGTATTCTTAGAGCCACTCCTCAAGGACAGGTGTTGACCTCGCCTGGATATCCAAACAGCTATCCTGGTGGCTTGGAATGTATGTACATAATCGAAGCTCAACCGGGAAGAATAATTTCATTGGAAATTGAAGACTTAGATTTAGAAATGAACAGAGATTATATTGTAATAAAGGATGGAAATATACCTTCTAGTCCCGTACTCGCAAGGTTGACAGGACCTGGGGATGAAAATGAAAAAATGGTGATATCGACAACAAATCACATGTACATATACTTCCGAACAAGTCTCGGGGATTCCAAAAAAGGCTTTAATATGAGGTACTCACAAGGTTGCAAAGCTACTATTATTGCTGCCAATGGTACTGTAACTTCACCCGCTTATAGTTTAAGTAACTATCCAAACAATCAAGAATGTATGTACAGAATTAAGAATCCCAACGGCGGACCTCTTTCCCTGAAGTTCGACGAGTTCAATATTCACCCCTCCGACGTGGTGCAAGTTTTCGATGGATCGAGCACAAGTGGACTTAGACTACATTCAGAGAACGGATTTACTGTTAAGCCTAGAATAACACTCACTGCCTCAAGTGGGGAAATGTTAATACGGTTCGTGTCTGATGCACTGCATAATGGAATAGGATGGAAAGCGACGTTCTCGGCAGGTTTGTGTTTCGTCATTTTAATACGGTTTTAAAAACTTATTCTTGTAGAGAAAGAATTAGTATGATATAGTCTTTAGTCCAAATATATTTTCACTTTTTATTAACTTTATTGTGATTTTCAGATTGTCCACCTCTAAAATCGGGTATTGGAGCATTAGCGTCTAATAGAGATACCGCTTTTGGAACCGTAATTACATTTTCATGCCCAATTGGCCAAGAATTCGCAACTGGAAAATCACGTATAACAACGAAATGCTTAGATGGAGGAAACTGGTCTACCACATACATCCCCAGTTGCCAAGGTACATAATTATGACTTTTTAAAATTCAAAACAAAAAATTTCTTTGACACTACTGTAACATTTTTCTGTAATTTGCAGAAGTATATTGTGGACCTGTACCTCAAATTGATAACGGGTTTTCTATTGGTTCCACAAACGTCACGTATCGTGGTGTTGCCACTTACCAATGCTACGCCGGTTTCGCTTTTCCGACTGGACAACCTATTGAAAGAATATCCTGTTTATCTGATGGGAGATGGGAAAGAACACCAACTTGTCTAGGTATGTAAATGGAAAAACATATTAATAGTAAAATACGGTTAATAAAAAATTATTATGTGTGCTCACATAGCAGCGTTAGAAGCTTTACATCTTTATCTTAACAAAATAATATTTTAACACCCGCGCCACAATAATTCGCCGAAGCAAAAAAGACGATAAAATAATTGAAGAATTGTATAGATGTTTCATTCTAAAGTATAATTAAATTATAATTATGTTAATATGGACACAATTAAATCATTTTACATCAACAATATTTATCTTCTAATCTCCGTATTCATGTTCACTGCCGCTATCTGTAGGCTACCGTACATAAACGTTTAAGTTCTATGAATATAGTGCTTTAAATATAGATGGCGCTTATGCGCTTAAGAACTACTGTTTACTAAGAAAGCGTTCTCACTTAAGTAACTTATGATTGCAATTTTTTATGTATAAAGTTAAAAATACCATTGATTCTAAGACATTTTAATTTACTTAAAAACTTGTAGAACGTAGGTTTGTGTAATGTTAAATATTTACATGTCAAAAATTTGATACCCCACCATATTATAACAGTAATATCCCAACATTTTTTTTTAAATAATAATATATAAGTATTTACAACAAGTATATAACACATTACATAAACAAATATACAAGTGATTAATGCGCAAATACATATTGGGTATATGTAAACTTTCACCCTGCTACACTTCCGCGTGTGTTCCGAACCCGACCCTTTTCAATTTTAGCCTGTATTAAATGCGCCACATTTAATTTGAAGTTACACACTTCAATGATAAGATGACGTAAATATGTTTATATAGACACTATTTAATACTATTTTTCTACACAGCTTCACAGTGCATTGCACTTCCGGATGTCCCTCACGCCAACGTGACCATTCTGAATGGCGGTGGCAGAAGCTACGGTACAATCGTCCGATATGAATGCGAGCCCGGTTACGTTCGGTCTGGACAACCAGTCCTCCTCTGCATGAGTAACGGGACCTGGTCTGGGGATGTACCGACATGTTCCAAAGCTCTGTGCCCAAAATTCCCTGAAATCAAAAACGGATTCATTGTTGACCAAACGCGAGTTTACATGTTTGGTGATGAAGCTCGTGTTCAATGTTATAAAGGTATCGACTTATAAATTCATTTCGTTTTACGCAGAAGTAATTGAAGTAATTTCGGTAATATATTATTTGTTCCAAACAAAATCAATTAACTTACACTCATCAATTTTACAGGATACAGACTAAATGGACCTAGTGTTTTGAGATGTGGTCCAAACCAATTATTTGACGCTGCACCAACTTGCGAGGATATCAATGAATGCGTCAGTAGTCAATGTGATTCAGCATCAACGGAATGTAAAAATACCCAAGGTGGATTCTTCTGTCCTTGCAAGCCTGGTTTTAATCCCAGCTTGGACTGCAGACCAGTTGGAGATCTTGGATTAATCAACGGTGCTATTCCTGATGAATCTATCACAACATCCACACCAGAACCTGGATATCACAAAGGCGTAAGTCACAAATTAATATAAGGTCGGAGGTAACTTTAATCGAATAGAAATAGACATTCATGTACTGGGAAATAACTTACAATTAGGGGGTAATTACATTAAGGCACATGTAAATCATATTATACATAACGCATTTATTAAATCTTCGTAAAGTGAAGATTTTGATCCTTATCAGTGCAGAATTTTTTCACACAAATTATTTAAAATAACTGTCCTCGTCATAATTCGATTTTACAATTATTTTTAAAAATACTATCGTGGTTGAATTACGAGTATGAGTATATGGGTTTATTCAAACGATTTTTAAATGCATTTCTTATATAGTCTAACATGTATTTAATAAATCTCTGTCTCCTTTTCTTAAAAAATATTTTGTGTTTCAGATGATCCGATTGAATAATGGAGGTGGTTGGTGTGGAAACAATCTAGAAGCTGGAGCAAATTGGATATTGGTGGATTTAAGAGCACCAACAATAATTCGAGGATTCCGTACCATGAGCGTTATGCGTGCCGATGGGAGCATTGCTTTCACATCGGCAATAAGAATTCAGTACACCAATAACTTGACTGATGTATTTAAAGACTATACTAACCCAGATGGTACAGCTGTCGAATTCCGCATTTTAGAACCCACTCTTTCCGTTTTAAATTTACCCATGCCCATCGAAGCTCAATTTGTGAAATTTAAGATACAAGATTACGTCGGGGCACCCTGTCTGAAGCTGGAGATAATGGGTTGTGCAAGGTTAGACTGTGCTGATATCAACGAATGTAATGAAAACAATGGTGGATGTGATCAGAAATGTATTAATACGTAAGTATACGTTACTAGTTATCGATGTCAAAAAATAATATCCGTCATAGAAAAAATACACTTCACTTTTCTCTTCAGCCCTGGAAACTTCTCTTGCTCCTGTAATATTGGATTTGAACTCTACGCTACGAACGGTACTGCTGGATTCTCGATCGAACGATCAGAAACCGGAGAAAGAGACGGAGATACTTACCAGAGAAATAAATCGTGTGTTCCCGTAATGTGTCCACCATTGGCGCCACCCGAAAACGGACAATTGTTATCCACAAAGGCGTCATACCACTTCGGAGACATTGTTCAATTCCAATGCGATTTTGGATATGTAATGTCAGGTTTCTCTTCCCTGCTTTGTACTTCAAGCGGCACATGGAACGGCACTGCTCCAGAATGTCAATGTAAGAAAAATACAAACTCGACTATGTGATATGTATAAATATATGTATAATAAATATAGCACGCTCAATTTGTCGTTTCCAGTAATCTCCTTTTTATATCATTGTACGGCTACCCAACGACAGCAATATGATTTTTAATTTTTTCCAAGTTCCCTCTTTGTATGCGATATTATATTATTATTAATATCTTAGTATGTCTATAAATGTAATGTTTCTTTATAAATGAATTTCGAATTCTTTTGACAAATCCAATTCTTGAAGCGTATGTAATGCGTTATGTAAGATATCTTATCAAAATATAAATATAAAAATTTCAGATGCCCGTTGCGTTACTTTGTCTGATGATAAAAACGATGGTTTAAAGGTCATCAGAGATGACCCCGAGAGTGTACTTGTACCCTACAGAGATAACGTTACAATCACTTGCACATCACCAGGGCGTCAATTAAGAAATACTCTAACATCACCATTCCGGCAGTGCGTTTATGATCCTAAACCAGTAAGTACACTTAAATAGTCATCTAAGATTGTCAGTTAGTTATTACCCACAATACTTAATAACTGGACATTATTTGAATTATTTCAGGGTCTTCCTGATTACTGGCTCTCTGGTGCTCAACCACAATG
>DWFV01001690.1:0-10784 GCA_018246775.1 Parelbella machaon machaon | reverse complement strand
GTTTCCGTGTCTTGGGAACGTCTTGTGTTTGCATCACATTTGTATTATCCTAGAAGCCAACCGATAAATCGGAAGGTTCAATCGGAATCTTCCTCATATCAGGTTGTTTTTACAATTCCAGTTTAAAATTGTACCTTAAAAAGCTACTGTAGATAAGCATTATCAATGATGATAATAATAGTGATATAACTCCTCCAAAAGATACCAAGAATTAGTGTCATATCTACGGTACGCGTAAAGTATAATATAGATGAAGGTTATGATACCGTCTCAATTGATTCAACGATCCGTTTCGGTTTCACAATGAACACTCCATTCAGAACTAAATACGGTCGTAAAAACTTTTAGATAACATCGAGTTCATTCATCGAAGCTTTATTGAATCGGCTGTACGGTACGCTCTGCCTTTGCCTTTCCCGCTAAGTGAAATGAAAACGAATAATAAAAACTTTTTTTAATGCCACAAAGTGAGATCTTTTTTGCAACTGCCAGTGTCTGATTGATCTACATAAACCTTTCTTGAAATATAAAACCGATTTTCGTAGCCGAGAAATTGAATGTTTGTTCATTTTATGTTGCAATGTAAAAGCGCTGCGTTACTTTATTATTTAGATGTTCGAGATCAACGTTATCAATATAAAAACTTGAAACTAAATTCTTTTAACTACTTTTAACTCAACTTCCTGACAGTTTAACGTTTTTACGTTAATAAAAGTGAAGCATTAACCACGCTTTCGTAACCACACCTATTTACGTGACTCGTTTCTTATTCACTGACTGACAAACATGTCATTCACGCCATTTATCACTATTTAAAAAATTCAATTCAAAATAAGAACGCGCGACCCCACCGCCACTTAAAAATGACAGCTCGAATTACCGCCGCGCCTGCGTCGATTAATGAGCCCATTTCGCGCCTTTTTATTTATCACTTTCTTATTAGGCGCTATAAGAAATATGTAACCGTGTAACAATTTGTATTTTTTAATTTATAGCTTGCTCTCGAGGATATTTCGGCTGAAATTTGTTGATTTATTTTTAATTATTTATGACTTCATTATAAAGCTCGAAAGTTATCGTTAATGTTTATGGCGCATTACTTTTTTACCGCTTTAAAATTAGGTCAAGATATAGATAAAAACTTCACGTAAAACTTTTATCGGCTTAAATTACCATCGTGATTTTTTACATAAAGCTGTCTTAAGCAACTTTGGCACCTTTCAATTGTTTACTGCTTGCACTTAAAGTTAATGTTCGTAAATAAAATAAGGTAACAGGATATACCAATTCAACAATAAGATTCCAATCAATGTGACAAGTAGCGAGTTGTCCACAGAATTTACATCCGTGACGCTTTCCGGGCGCACGGATTCCGTTCAAGCGAATCCCTTACTATCCGCTTTAGAAATCGAACGACGCCTTTGTGTTGATACATGAGAAAACAAGCTCTCAGGTGTACATAGTAAGGTTTATTTTTAGCTTGTGTATAACAATACTGCGTATAGAATCAGCTGCGTAACAAATCGGACAGGAACGAATAAAACAATGCTCCGGCTGGCCTTGACAGCGGCGAGAAACATGAGTGCCGGTTGCACGGATTGAATCGATGCTTTGAGCCTTGTTACTATTAACTTTTTACTTAAATAACCTTAAAATTTCCCTTTTGATATATCTAAATATAGTAAAAAATACTTTTATATTTTCTACCTTGTTATTTTTTATATATACCTACGTGAAATCTGTTTTCCTTACTTATTAATTAACATATACCTACTAGTATTTAATAAAACGACATTATTATAATTTCTAAAACCAATTAAAACGCTTCCAGTAAACAACACGCGATACCAACAGTACTCGGATTGATACGATGTTATCTTAATTGAATTCTGATTGAATAAATCAATTTATACACCGTTTAAAGTTTCAATTGAACTTTTAACTGTCTTATTGAAATTAATGGACTCCCTTAAGAAATAAAGTCATATATTCAATATGGCCGTGCTTCTTGATATTTCATTCGTTTATGATACATGATTTCATATTTATCATTGTCGATCCTTGGTTAGATTTAGCTGGGTTCTCTTTCAGAATAGATCAGACCAATAGTGATTTGCCGCGCTGTGTATGAGTTGGCGGGCTTCAACAGCCTCATTATAATTTAAAAGTTGCCACATAAAAGTTAGAATTGTCCCTAAAATTCTTATCGTTCTGTTCAAGAATGTTTACATATTATATTCTCAAATATGTTAGATTTCCTACATAGGAACCATTTAGTGAAGAGGGAATTTAGCAGCTGACCCTTTACAAATTCATATAAAAGATCATGTTATATTAAGGAATATCGGATCAAGTTATATAGATAATTATAACATCATTATCTAATAAATATTATGTATCTGATTTAAAAGTTAATTTTTTTAAAAGGTTTACTAAGTAACGTACCTTATTTCCATATTTTCCCGAAGGGATAGGGAGAGCAATTTAATACCTTCCCACGATTTACCAGTTATTTTATACATCCCAACACAGGTATATAATACGACATCTCAGCTTACTTAATTATTAATCGTTGTGTTTTTAATAAGATGACGTCATTTTCGCGGGAAAATTGTACGATTAAATACCCACGGCGGGTATTCCTTAAAAAGTGTTTAAGTCCACCTAAAAGCAAATTTATAATGAAATTTCCTTGTTATATACATTATAATGCAATTTGAAATGTCAAATTAGGTCTCGATTGCTTTTAAGTTATTTCAATGGATAATGTATTTCTTGTGTAGTGAAAACTTAATTGCAGAGGCCGCCATGTTGAGTCACGAAGTGGCCTAATTCGTTCGGCCATATTTGGTGTCTAATCGTCGCACCGAATCCAGTAAGTTGGTTTATTTGCATTATGAAAATAATAATCTTAATTTTTATACAATTATGCATTTAAAAATCGCTTAAAATGCTGCAGTATTATCTTTTTATTTGATTTCGGTTTTTTGTTGTTACAAATATATTAAAAGACACTCAAATGACTTAAAGTTACCAAGTAATTTTGCTATATACGTAACAAACGTGGGATATATAATTTTTTCCTTTTATTGTAACGTAATAAAGTTGACGCAGAGGTTAGCCGCTGGCACTCCTTAACCGTATAATATCTTAAAATGAAACGCTTGTAACCCTCTGGCGAGGGGAAAATTCCTTGGGTAACATAAATACCTATTATTTATTTACTGACTTGGCATTAATGCAATTGATTTCGGAGTATTTTTATGGACTAGACGTAATAAATGGACAGACGAACCATTGTGTACATGGCCATTTAATAGAATAACTTTAATAGAACTGAAATATTCAGGGTTGTGGGCACATTTAGTTAACTTTGTTTATTAAACATATTATGATACATTAGTAGTTCTAAAATTGAGAACAAAGTTATCATCATCATCATATAAGCCTCTTTTGTTCCACTGCTGGATATAGGCTTCTCACAGGGTGTGCCATAACACCCGAGACTCCGTAGACCTCATAAAATAATATGAGGATTTAATATTAACATAACTCGTAAATTCTTCACAACATTTAAGTTAACTACTTTTAATAGAAAAGTATCTAATTCGAATCATCATTATGATTGTAAATTTATTTCTCATTCCAATGTTGGACCCGAATCTATTCCCATAAAGAGAAAGCTTACGGACATAGTATTCAATGCTGGACAATTGCGGGCTTACAGACTGTAAAGTCTAGCGTGTAGGCGCATGAACGCCATAGAAAACATTATGAAGAATAAGAGATGCAGGTTTTTTAAAGATGTTTTCCTTCACAGGTACAGCTAGTCATATATAATACTATAGCAAATATTTTTTGTAATGAAGTGTGTGCCAGAATTTGAACCCTGGACCAGGACTCCCAATGGGAGGCTGAATTTTAAAACACTAGGCTATCACTACTAATTTGTATGAAAAAATAATTTCATTGATTACACAGATTTAAATATATTTATTTCTTTTTAGTACAAGTTTGCCGAGTTTACATACCATTGAGAATATTATGGAAATATTTGAAATTTCAAAAATACTAGGTAGGTAATGAAAGTTGGTTAGATTTCCTTACGATGTTTTTGTTTACCGTTATAGCATGTGATATATTATCTTCAAATAAGAAATAATTTAAAATTTGAAAGAAAACAGTACAAATGACTTCTATTCACTTTTAATACTCTATTATAATATAGAAGGCTCTAGATAAAAATCACTGACTTTCCGTTAATGCGCTTGTGAACGTGTCAAATAATCTTCTTTGTTTTTGGCGGCAATTCTTCAAGTTTGACCGCAATTCTTAATTATGGTGTAGCAACCGTTGCTGGTCTTAATGATTCACGTTGTATGATGGATGTATGATGGTGTACTTGTAATGGATATACTTGTAACTTTTGTTTGTGTCCTCTTCAACCTTGCTGTGGCCGCGACCAATATTGTAACAACATTACACAACAGATAAATTAATGTAGGTATAGCTAGCAGTCGTACGTAAAACATTTTCTTAAATTTATTATATATAAACCTTCACTGACCGTGCGTTAAAATACAACGTCTTGAAACCATGCGCTTGTAAGCCGCCGGCGAGGAGGGAAACCATCACCGACTCAATGTATGTACATACATATATGAGTATATTTATGTATATACTTTCTAGTCTTGGTATTTTATAGTTGGGCCCATGGACCAATAACTTTGTACAAGTAAAGAAAATAGTTAATCAGAATGTGCTGGTAATACAGCAGAAAATATAAAGTATAAAAATATACTTACCTTGTTTCGAAAAAGACGTGATAATTGAGATGATGTAAGTATAAGGGAATAAAAACAACATGAATATAACATAAAAAGCAAATAAGACATAGCAATTCTAAAAACGAACACTGTACATAAAACAATGGCAACTACAAACCCATATTTTATTGCAAACTAAAAGCTGATAAATGTATTTAAAAATACGTAAAGCAAAAGTAGATGTGGCAATACATTTAGCGAATGCGATTTTATTCGAACAATTTGCTATACATTCGCATGAAAAAAAAAATGTCCTTTAGTCGCATGGCAACACCTGATAATAGCCCCCTCCACTAATAAACTGCCGTAAATCACCAAACACGATAACGCATATCCCACGCACTGTGCGTTCAATAAATAAAGCGAATGTATACATCTTCGGCTTCGGCTCGCAATGAATGCGTAAATTATTATTGCACACGCAATAAGTTATGCGAGATGCAACGACGGTCCGGCGCAAAGTGAGGTATTGGTTTTAAGAAGCGTTCGATAGCTTTCGATGTTTTAAAAACATTTAATTATTTTCTAGAATAGATTTTGCTTCGTTATTACAAACACATCGTTATTGCAGGCAATATTGTCTTTGAACTTACATTAACAGGGACATATGTATGCAAGAAAAATCATTCATTATAAAGGATTGGTAAGGCCTCCAAAATTTAAGTTCAAAATATCAAGGTTTTAAGTTCTGCTTGCCATCCTGACATTACTCGTTCTAACATTTATATTGAAACTTTTCAATCCAAAAATTGTACTGACTTCATTTAATTTAAGAACTATCAAGTCAATTTATGTTATTGATCTGCATAGAGGCAGAATTGATACAATTTTCTATTATACGAGCTGATGATTCTCATTGTTCGAAGTCAGATCATTCAGAGTCTGGACCTGTGCCCAGTGTATGGCAATAGGCTCACCACCTATTCCATGGTACTTAAACGTAACTGGTGAAACGTGGGAGTGTACTACATCCCTCTGCATACTCCTTCGGGGATTATAGGCGTGATGTTCCGTTTTTGTTACGTTTTAATAATTTTTAAACGTCAAAAGTAAAAAAAAATTAATTCAACAATAAATTTACATATCGTGCTTGTTACACAAAAGCGCTAACTATTATTGTTTTTATTAAGAGCAATAAATTCAAAACGAAAAAAATAAAATAAAATAAATAATGCCACAAATGCGTTATTCGGAACGCGACCGTACTGCGCTTTATCACGATTAGCGTCGCGGTGAATAATTCGCAACGATACGCAAAAGACGTTGATCAATCGATTTTCGCGCGAATCGATACTGTCGCTCGGGTCGAACCGCTCGGTGCATCAGGTGTGACATCGTAGGCTGTGCTGCCGCACTTATAAACAACTAGCCGTGGGTATTCCATTAAAAATAAAATATTAAACCAATCAAGATTTTTTCGAAACACGCAAACGTTCTGCGTTCTGTAAGGCAATATTGTTTTGAATTGACTGGCTGCGTTAAAGTAACAGTGATTTGATATAAAATTAGTATCTTAAAAAAGTTGTTGTTCAGTTATTACGCAGTACCGCAGCAACAGTACTTTATTTTATAAATCTAATATTGTATAAACGGCAAAGACAGTGTGTGCACTTTCCATCGTGTTACTTACATGTCTTATTTTTTTATATGTGTAATATGTAACTATATCGATGGAATAAAAGATTTTCTATTTCTATTTCTATCTTCTAGATAGGTACAAAAAGGAAATATTAGAGCTAAAAAGGTAAATACATAGTATATTTACCTTTACCTTTTTTTTTAAGTCGAGGACCTGCAATCTCAACTGCATTTTACTTATCATAAGTTGACGTGGTTGCTGCACACAAGCACATATTTACATATATGAAATAAAAGTTACAAATTTAAGCGACTAAGGCTTTACTAAGCTACTGTCTAAACGCTACTGTACTCGGCGAGACCTGGAGAGAGAGTGAGCGAGAGAGAATAATTAACGTCTTATACGTTCACTTACAATATCTCATTAACTTGCGGGTAGGCCGATATATCACGTGCCGTGTGCCGCTACAACAAGGGCGTTAAGATTACCCCAATGAGTGGTGAGATAATTAATTATAAACCCATGAGACCTGTTGGCAAGATGGCGGGCCGGTAAATTGGATTTTGCTAAACCTTACTTACTAACTAGTCTCATAGTGAACGGTGAGCGATGAATGATTTTTTAATCTTATTTATTTTTTACTGTTTCATTCTATATTTCATTCTTTCTAACGTTATATCAAACATTGTTTGTTCGGTCTATCTTCTACGATATCCTCGTACATTACTCGTTAATATTTTGCTTCTAAGTGACATAAATCTTCCGTCTCTATCATTACATCGTTGCTTTATCTACTGATATTTTGTTATCAGTTGTCTTCTATCTTATTTCATTCGTTTTTTATTTTCATTAACGTACACATTTGAATGTTATTTTCTCGTTTATACAACTATATTATGGAATAATTAAAAGTAATGTGTTCTGAAAAAGCCAAAACGAGACTAGCGTGACGAAACAATTTGTTTATTATAAAAAATATTATTTAATAGCCATAATTTTACAGAAACCAAATTTACATTTTTATTTAAGCTGGATAAGCAGAGATATAAGGCTTTTAAGCTATGTTCCACAAAAACCACTCAATGGATTTAACAATTCTATGTATTATGACTATTTTCCCGCTGCACTCTCCTATACGTAAAATATTTACATTAAATTCATATTCCTTAAATATTTCCAATTAATATGTCCATAAGACTGCGGGCAGAGGTACCGGGGACAGGGTCCGATGGTGCTCATTGGGGGAGGCCTATGTCCAGTAGTGTACTCAAGTGGAATGATAATGATGATGGTGATGATAATGGTGATGATAATGGTGATGATAATGGTGATGATGATGGTGATGATGATGGTGATGATGATGGTGATGATAATGCTAATGATGATGGTAATGATGATGGTGTTGATGAAAGGACGTGTATACGTATACAGCAGTTGGCGTTCTAGCATAGCAAAGTGCTAGATGAACGGATGTAGTTTAGATTACATGATACAAAATTAAATGGATTTTAAAAATACCTTATTATTCTGTTTATTACGTGATTAAATAACATCATCATCATCATCAGCCTATTGCTGTCCACTGCTGAACATAGGCCGATTAAATAACTGAACTGATTAAATATGTACCGGCTTATCTCACGTCCGTAGATTCTCGGGACGGCTTAACTATTTATACAGTAAAACATTTATTATCTTTTAATATTTTGACTCACACAACCGGGGAAGCCCAAGCCGAAAGACCATATGTTGTGACGTTGTTCGAGAAATTTAAGTCCGTTAAAACTATGAAACAAAAACTGTGGTGTAAGAAAATAGTCTCCGGAGGAATACTGGGGATAAACAAAGTATACCTAACCTAGTTGTTCTCTAAGATTTCCATCAATCGAAATAATTTTCTTTTTCTCCTCAAATGCCCAACTAAAGCTTAGAGCCAAAATGTTGGAGCACCTAGCTAGGAACTGACATTGGTTGCTTTTCTAAGAGCAGCCATCTACAATTAAATCCTAATAGGTATCTTTCGATAAATCGTGGGCACAATTACTTGGGATTAAATTTCTAGCTTATAGTGGTAAAACATAAAAAAAGAAGCTTCCACGTAATACACCTACTTTAAATTTTACACGCTTACAAGCTCATTTGAACCCATGAAAACACCCTGCTGAAATCAATTACCGTGGTTAATTGCTAAATTGATTTTTTCTTGACCGTAAAACCATGGTTTATCACAATCAAGGATCAGTAGAGGTTGTTCCGCTATTTATAAAAGAACATTAAAGTACTTACCTCGTATATCAGAAGTACCGAGCGTAATTGCAAAATGATTTTATTGTAAGACACCGTCGTTAAAGTCTCCTCGCGGCCATGTATCGCCGCGGTCGTTAGTTCGTCTCGTGTCGATACAGCGTGTGATGTTGCCCCAGGACCTTTCAAGTATTCTTCAGAATTAAAACTCGTAACTGCGCTTGTTAATCGATAATAAATTTTCTCATGGTATAAGAAATTGACTTTTTTAAGCATTTCTTTTTCTGAGAGGAATCCCGTATCCAACAGTACAATAGTTAGAGTTGTTGACAATAATGATGTTACTAAATTTGAACTGTACGATATTGGCTATACAGGTTTTTGACGAAGGATTGTTTCTTAGTCGTAAAGTTTTGGGAATTATATTTTTAAAAATTTTGCAATATGGTATATAAAACAATCACACCGCAGAAAATAGTTAAGAATGTAGCATATCAGGAGAATATTATGAAATTAAAATAGATTCATATACGTAGTTGTTACCGCCACACTTGTTAAAAGATTGGTTTCTATTTAATCATTCGTCTCTTGTTCTTTTTGAAAATTCTTACATAGGACGCGCCTTGTGTGATTCAAAAAATAAACGATTATAAACATAACTCTCATAGTCAAATTGCATTTATAATATTATTGTGGATTAAAAACCATGAAAGTAGTTTTAATATTTTCATCATTTTAATGATAATAGGTACCCAACAATAATTGCCTACCGTGTTTAATACGATTTTTTAGTCTGGCAGCACAGCGTCTGTCTTCTCAGGGAACCCCAACGGGTCGCCCGCTACCCTATTACCCCGGAGGGATCTGCGCGGTGCACGCATCCCAACAAATTTGATCGTACACGTGATCACTGAAATTTCTTTACTAATGAATACAATGAACAAACATATAAATTGTAAATTAAACAAAATCTCGTTGAACACTAAAAATGACTGGCAGCATAAAAAGAATGCTGCCAGTCATTTTTAGCAGCAAAAAAAATAGAAGGGGAAAAGGATGTGAATAAAGGAACATCGTTCTTGCGTTGTCACTGTTATTTAAGGAATTCTCAATCAAACCAGGGTCCGAGCCAGACTCTGTGGTTTTAGGGGGATAGTTAAAAAAACACATATCAGAGCAGTTAGTACTGCTTTAGTATGCACTACCTCAAAGACTAATTTCCTAACGTTGTTTATTATCTGCAATACTGTCTTTATAGCACAATAAGGTTCTATGTAGTTAACAGAACTCTACAATGATTACCCCTTGGGGTGGCAGTGGAATGGGGCTCACCCCACTTTGAGTTCTCACCTCGTCGCACTCGTGGATTTTGTGAGTAATTCGATGGCTGAATTCCGATAATGAACGCCTAAGCACAGTTCACAGTAATGATGTGCTACATGACTGATTATGGTTAGCAATTTAACGGGCTCGGAGCGCAAATAATTCGGCAGCTGCGTCTAAATAGCGCGCCGCGGTAATGGATGTTCACGCTCCACTTTACAGCAAAGACACAAACGAACATGATGTTGATGAACATGAATATTTTGGAAATTATAAATTGTCTTTGTTGTATAATTCTACTGTAGAAGGATGAAACGTTTTAGTACAAGCAGCGATTTTATCACTTTAGCATTTAAGTTTATATTTATAACATTATTGTAGATTAACTATTAACAATTTTACAGTAAATTTAAAACAACTTTTTGTACACACAGAATGGCGAAAAAGATTATATTGTGGAAATTTATCGAAATCTTCTAATATTGTTACAATTATAAAAATAAATAATGTTTAATTAAAACATATTTTTAATATTCATGGTACCAACTAAAAAAATAATTAAATCCAAAGGACTGGAACACGTAAATGTTTCTAAAGGTTATCTATTACTTCGAATAAAGAATGTTGCGTTTTACTGCTGGTATCTCTTAAGGTAATTTTTCGCAAACATTTCATGTAAACTCTCATGATACGAACATACGACATTCAGGGTAATTTTTCGCAAACATTTCACGTAAACTCTCATGATACGAACATACGACATTCAGGGTAATTTTTCGCTAACTTTTCACGTAAACTGATGTAATGTATAA
>DWFV01001689.1:0-10791 GCA_018246775.1 Parelbella machaon machaon | reverse complement strand
TTTTTCTATAAATATGTCTTCACATTGTGTTGACAAAATAATAATTACTATACATTTGTAATGAATGTCTAGACACATTGACTTATAAAGCAACATTTTAAATATTTTAATGATCTACCAACATTCATATTAGGGACGATAAAATTGTATACGACGAAAGTGTAAAATTACTCAAATGTAAATTTACATTAACAGACAATGAAACAGTTAAGAGCGGTGCCCATTTAACCATGACGCATAATACAATAACAGAAGACCCTTACGAGCTCAAACGTCCCCTAACATTTGATTTACTTACGGAAACGTAAAGCAAATCGCTCCGCCCACGACTCCATTAACTAGTTCGAGTGCATCTTTTTATGTCTCTCTCGGCGCTAAGTGCATTTACGAGTAAACTGCATCAAGTTGAGTGAAGCGTCTTCGCGTTGACGGATGCGAAAGCAGGACGCCTGAATGTTTTATTACGTCTTCCCTTGAACCGATATATCAGAACTCACGTACTCGCCTCTCGTGATTTATTTCTCTAGCTCATAATATTGTTCGGGTTTATCGGCACACTAAAAAACCAGACGGCACGCCACAGCCCAGAGGAGAGGAATGCCCGATATCTACACCATTAGACTCGCACTGTTTTATTCGTTCCATATTTGGATCGAGTACCACTTACTATGTGTTATTGCTTGTCTGTGTAATGTTTAGTGATAAAATTGTGAGTGAGCCGTTAAATAAAAATTTAATAGTCAACTCGAATAACTTATTTCAATACAACGCTCAGGTTTAGTGGTCAGATAACGCTGAAGTGCTCCGGTCGCTTTCAAAGATAGATATACTTTATAATAAGCATTAAATGTCTCTTACAGGATTAGTACTGAAATCTCGATGTTAATGATTTAATCTATAAAACTTAAGTACGGCTAAATAAAATACGATCGGTATAAACAAGACGTGAATGTTAAACTAATAGTACTATTTATTCTCTTTGAAGGTATAAAAGATAGGCAACGTACTGAACGTATACGAACGTAGAGAATACGTGCCAGATGTTGATTAAGTGTGTGCCATCAATAAAGTCCTCCGCTATCTAAAATAGCATCGAATTCAATCGTAATTATCCAAATACCGGACGAAATGACAGAGGACGGCCTCCTTCAAATAGACAGCGACAAATAAAGCCAATTTGATGAGTTTCAGTTTGTTTTTCGATCTCGTAAGTAAACACTTTAAGAATTCGAACATTCATCAGAGACCACATATTTCACTTCGTATCGTGGCGATAAGACATCTCTCTATTCCATTAATATACTGATTATGCTCCATTCGAAAATGTTTTGAAGTCGAAGTATTTTAAAACTAAGAAAACATAATCTGTGTTAAGCCGACGGCATTCAAGTCCGTTTGGAATCTCAACGCAAATAGCCGTTAGACCAACGATTGAACGGTTCTCGTTGCAATTGTAATGATCTGTTAACATTGAAAGTAAAGACATACCATTGATTGATCTCATGAACTTTCTATAGCCGTGCGTTCACACAGCCGATGCGCAGACATTTATTTACAATTTACAATCGCTTCGTGACTTGCATCCACTGGTTTTACTTGAGCTTCTAGTAACATGGCTTACCGTAGTTCCTCAATCACCATTAAAATTGTACAAGCTATAACCGTTCTTAACATAACACCACAATGTCTTTTACAGCGTGCACGGTAATAAAGAAATAGTTGCCACCGATTCGTGTTCTTGTAAATGGAGTTTCGTCACTTACCAAGATAACACTTGAACGCAGTCACTTACAAGCACCATGAATGCTTGATATAAAGGGCGACCTGAATAACGAAACGTCTGATTTAAAATATTCGAAAGCACACAAACCTCTTCACACGATAAACGTCAGTAATACGTATCAATTGGTAAACGTTAATTAAAATTTTGTAAGGGGTTCAGTGCCTTATCATACGATGGTATGGTGTTGCGTTAGAGGAGGGAGGGAACAAACCGGTTATCAATCAAATCGGCGCTAAAAACCAATTAAACTTGACGCACAGTCGCTGATGAAGTGGTTACACAAACCAAAACGATAATAGACGTTGGACGCGGGATAAGCAGGTCTTAATCAAATGCCTGCTCGATTCAACGTCTAACAGAATTCCAAATCAACTTACCTATGTCAGAATAAGTGAACGTGTGACAAGGGCCAAAGCTGTGTAATATTGATTACATTCATGATTACATAAAGTTTGTTCGTTTAGGGACTACCTACGTCAATATCAATGCTCGTATAATATTCTTGGGAAGTGGAAGTTGAAACTTGATAGCGCCATGGCAACGTAACAATAGTTCCCCAACATTAATATTCAGTTGAAATTAATTCGCCACGTATTAATGAGATAAAGCGTCTGGAGAAGAAGCGTCTAAAGATCTTGTAATTATAGCCATAATCGTTACCATCACATTAAATAAAACTCAGGAAGACAACTAACATAAGCCTGTCTATGCGAACATTTTAATAGGTATACATATGTAGGTACCTAGTTGATTCTGGAATCCAGGCTATTCTGTCCTTCTAAAACTAAACTAACATCTTCAGCGTGACCTAAAAGAGAGATTTAGAAAACTCTTTATATGTTTAATAAGGAATTTAGACACTATAATATACTATTAAATAAATTTAAAAAGCAAGGTTAGGAATTCTCAGGCAAATTAGAATTTTAATGATTTGAATACGATAGCCGCAATCGTAGAACGGGAAAAGGTCTCGGAACAAATCCCATTAAGGAAAAATAGATTCCAGGAGGAAATAGCATTCGGTCCCCACGAAAACGGAAATAGAAATATACTGAAAGGAAGTGAAACTAATTAAGTTATCCTTGCTTCACGCAACTTGCGGTTATTTTCGTACCATTCCACTGCTCAAATAATAATACAATGCTAGAGGTATTACTGTCAACGCTGTTAGAAGAGTAACATACACTGATGGGCTGATAACAATTTCTGAGCGAAATTATATAGAGGGTGACATTAAATTTATCGACTTCGTAATTTTAACTCTAAGGCTTTCACTTTTGGTCGATTTTCGATTGGATGCAAAGGGATAAGTAAAGTGGGGTATACGGTATCCAAATATCTATGTTTTGCGAGTAAACAGGCGTGAGTGATGCGTCAAGCCAGGTGCGGACTTTTGAGAGAAATCGATGTCGGTACTAGGGGTACGTGTTATTATGACAGTTGCCGTTTATTTCAACTGACACAAGGCATAATTAACGTTCTCCAATTAGAACGTGTTTAAAGTTCAAGAGGACTGCCTGTGCTATTAACGCTTATTGGAATAACATAAGCCAAGCACTTAACTGCACACATTGATCACTCCAATGGGCATTTTCTACTGCATGATTATAACTTCCCTAATGATTAATGAGATATACCAAGATAACATTTATGAGTATTTACTAGTATAGATTGTAAGCGATAAAATTATAAACAACAGTGAAATAATTTATTGCATAATTTACAACAGAATATTTTTGCATATATAAATCTCGTTGTTAGCCTGGACTCAACCTTTAACATTCTACATTCCAACACGACTAAGCTGTCTATTTCGGATAGTAGACGTAATACAATTATTGTTTATGTTGACTCCTAAAGTTCTTGAAACACTGGGAAATAATAATAATAATAAGCGACCAGAGATAAGCAATCAATAGGTCAAGTCTGGTAATAGATTTACTCAATCTAAGTAATCTTGTTAAAATAATGGTACTAAATCAAAATGTGATGGTTATCCAAAACTTACATTAGTATTTGACTTTGTTACAGATGTGTCCAGTTCAACAGAACCAGAACACACAACAGCACCACCGACACCACCTGTACCTCTTCGTCCTGAATACGCACACCCAGCTGGCGTAGAAGCCTTAGATCCTTACAATTCAGAGAAAAACCACCCACCGCCACACCATAGGGATTACTTAGAAGAGGACTACGATCACGATGTCCACAAAGAAGATGATCATGATAATAGAGAAGAAGCAGATGAGCTGCCGTCTCTATCCGGCGATCATCTACTCCAAAGTTCAACAGATGATTTACCAATGTTCCTATTAGAGCCGCAACATGCATTTGTAGTTCGCAACAAGCCAGCGATGTTGAGATGTCGCGCGGCGAATGCGTTGCAAGTGTATTTTAAGTGTAACGATGTAAGATCTGTAGCGAGTACTCAGTTCGAATTTGTCGATCCTCAAAGTGGTGTGAGAATCGTTGAGGCTGAGTGTAATGTGACTAGAGATCAGTTGGAAGAGTATTTCGGTGAAGATAGGTTTTCCTGCACGTGTCACGCTTGGAGCAGCCGTGGCGATATCCGAAGTCAACCTGCCATTGTGGAATTAGCTTGTAAGTATTACTTATGCATCTAATATGTAATATTAAATGTTGGTTCTAAATATAAAAATGATAGCGAAATAAAACTATCTAGGTGCATAACTTTTTGATAGCTAAAAATAATACAAAATCAATTATTTTACATACAGAATCTGGTTTTCATCATCAAACACATACATTTATAAAGACACCGAAACCTTTTGAAGCAGGAGAGTACGAAAGATGATTACTCATGTAAAATAAACATTAATGGTAATAAAAGGGCCGATAATTTCGAATCAGATATTGGAATAGCTTTTAAAACTAATATTTCCGGAGCAAATGGCGTATGATGTAACGTTTCATCGAACTTCATAATTCCTGAGTTCCGTTCGTAAATATAGACTGACACACTTTCATTTTTCTTCTACCATGTTTGAGCCATGACGCTTCTTTTATAGCTTTGGAAACGGAAGACGCTTGTTATTTATCGTGTGTTTTTCCTTTTTCTTTTTTTCTTTATCCTAATTATGTTGTTTCAGGAGTTTTGTCTTATATAACAGAAAAATGTCTATTTACGTCTACACCTTTATGTACTTTGCATTTAGAGGTCGCAAACCAAGACACGTCTTGTGAAAGAGTTTCATAACGTAGAATGTCATAATGGGATTCAATAATGACATTAATATTATGTTGTTCCATTACTAAACGTAAATAATTAGGTTCATTTGAGAAAATAGCTTTAAGTTTTCCATTAATTTTAATTAAAATACGCCTTTCAACTAAGACCTCTGAAGGATTGGAAGTTGACAAATTGACACGTAGTAATCTCAAGTGAAAGTTAACTTCATTTATAACAAAGTTCGTTCGTTTGACGTTAATAATATACAATATTATATATAGAGTAGGTATTCTTTAGCTGATTTAATAACGAAACTCTTAATTTGTTTGCCGCTAAATTTATATTGAAGATAAATTTCATGTATGCTAAAACAATAATCAAGCTCGGAAACCCTTAATTCAAATTCTCAGCAATAATGTAATAACTTACATTTATTAGGTTTTCATCTTTAAAATATAGGTCGTCAAAATTAATTATGTTGTTTAATGTAGATATAGTTATTGAAAGCTCACATGTTTTTATTGTCCATAAATTGATAGAAGTATATATACTTATAGCCAAACGAGATGAATGTATATTAAATCTTACTAGATAGATATATAATATCTTAGAAGAAGAACGTTAGAACTCTTAGGATAGAGATAGACACCAGACGCAAGAACTATACTTCATTTATTTATGAATAATTGATGATCAAAAATATTATCCTAGCTATTCTTTGTGTAGTAAAATTTCTGTTGAAACCAAATTATTTTTATGACATACCTGTCAGTCTGGCGTAAGATTTGACACAGAAATACTCAATACGATAGATGGAACTAGGCGGGAGCCGCTACCAGTTTCCCCAACAAAAGATGTATGTTTCTACTTACATTATAAAGTCCATTACGGCAGGCCTCGATTAAACCCAATGCGACCCGAAGGTAAATCTTCTGTGCATATTAAATAAATGTCGGACTGGACCGTTTGTCTGATTTATGTTCTGCGCCGTAATATACATCGACGGCAACGTACAACGATTATTTTGGGAAGCATTCGAGAACATTCGAATTTTGAAATCGATTTTCATGGTTTAGATAATATATTCATATAAACGACTTGTCTAATAGCTTATAAACAGCTAGCTTTAATTCTTTTGTACTGTTTATTATTTAGAAAATAAAAAAAGATTAATGTATTTTGATATGATGATACACAATGCTTGTAAGTTTTCGTTAGCAAATTGGTGATATTTTCGTCATAATATAAAGGTGTTTGAACTCAATAAACTTTGAATTTAAACAAGTATTACTCATAAAAAACAATACGATCAATTTATATAATGACATAACTAAAATTCATATGTATTATGCAATATATATTGTCCAATGAAATGTCATGAACTTTGCTATAAAACCGTTGGCTTAACAATTTCATCACATTTTAATAAAATTGATAATTTCATTCCATTCATTCAATTATTCGCTCCTTATAGTCAAGTGCATTTTTTTACATTGCCAACTTAACGTATACACTATATATACACATTACATATAAACTACACACTATCAGTTATTAAAAAGAAATGTCAATAACTGTAATACAGCGCGACACACGTATATCTATTGCTTTCTCCCTCGCACACTGAACACGTCACAAACATGAATAATATTCGATAAATCAAATTTTATACCTTTCAATTTACGTTCAGAAACATTCTGTGTTATAGGTGTAGGTAATAATCATAACTTTTCAATTTTGTGTTTGACGTGCGTTAACTAAATATTCCACTTTAAATTAATACGTTGTTCCGTTAACGTAATTCTGGTACGTTAATAGTACGTTGTAGGAAACTTTATGCCGTATGTTAATTATACGGCCGTTTGTATTGATTTTAAAAATTTATGTTCTAATCTTTAACCTTTCTACCTTCCATCATCATGAGCCAGTAAATTATTGCCATACTAACAACGTTGAGTTCGAATTTTGAAATTGTTAAATAAATTAGTTATTAAATGTAATTTATTACAAAATCAGTAATAAACATTTGTGAATCTTACTTTATATCATACTGGTTATATTATAAGGATATTGATGTTATGTAAAAAAGGATAGATCAAAATACAGCCACAAAATAAGTTATGATACAGCATTATTTTTATAATTACATAGCATTAACAAAAATGTTTTTAATTTAACGCTAAATTAAACTGTTACGTAGATTACAAATTTTGAATTTCGAACGCTACCAACAATCCACACAGGCAATGAACGTAATGGATTACCAAAAGGCTCCTCTTACTAATCCATATTCGAAGCCCTTTTCCCACTTTCCCCACGGTTCCGTAGGTACGAATTTTACTCAGGAAATGAAACGTGCCGGTAGATTTATGGCCCCATGCGCTACCGGTTGTACCTACAACTTATCATTTACGCTCATCACTTACCAACAGTTTTACATTCGCCTGATTTATTGTAATAGGTTTTGTAATAGAGAGCCATGTGTCATTGCCACATTCGAATATACAATTTATAAAACTTTCTTTCTCTGCAACACGATAGAGTTCGGTGAGAAAATCTTGGAGAACATCAAGCTTAATTTATTTTCTATTATTAACTGACTCTACATATGATGATAGACCTAGCGATTTATGGTAAATTTTTACACAGGCTGCTTTTAATTATCAAGTATCAATATTACACGATACTTCATACAATTTAAAAAAGTACAATTCTAATAACATGAAAATGTACGGTAATCTGTAAAAATTCCATCAAAACACTGCTTATTATAAATTCCAAACCCATCACCACGCAAGTTACAATTATTATGACACATACCCATCAATTCAAAAATGACTGTTCTTAATATCACACTCCCATACTGGATTACTAACGAACAGTTATGCGCTCTGTGATTATACACTTTTTATGCTACGCCCTTTCGATGTAATGTTATGCCCTTATCGTGCTATGCAACACATGTTCGAACATTAAAACAACTTCCATGTATAGTTATACATTATCCGAATGGAGTAGGCGTCGGTAAATCTTTAGCTGAAGTCTTAGCTGTGACACTTTTACGCGCACCGACGATTCCGTGGGTATCATCATTAATAGCAGCATCTATGCCACTTGAGAGCGTATTTAAAGCTCTCAGTGAACAATTAAAACTGTCGGGATGAGAATTTAAAGCGTTTGTATTACACACGGTTGCTCTGCGCAATTAGAACGTAGTGGGAATGTCTCTCCCGCTTCTGCTTCGTGTATATTTAGACGTTTATGAGTTTCAACTGTGCGTGTTTATTCTTGTGCCACTGTTGCCGAATTTACTTGGTTTTTGTGTGTTTTACTGCTTTTGTTTGGTGCACACAAAGAAATTTGAACCGTGTTTTTAAAATGCTAAAGTAAAAATTCATTCGCTGGATATGATAAGTCTATTGTAAATGTTCCAGCGCTTTAATGATGTTACGTTTATCTAGTTCTTTGTATGTACGATTACACAGATTATCTCAAGAGTGTCTATAAAAGGAACTACTGATCTATTTATAAAATTAATTATGCTTTTGATACAAATTAATATACAAATATTTTTTTCTTTTTTCTGAATAATGCGCTGTCTTCAAGAAACGATTTCAAAGTTAATGAGGTTCCTATATCATTTCCCTCAGGACGTGTCATGTGTGCTTTATTGCGAATGTAAGTCCGCCGAAAAATAAACGGTGTGGCAGTTATAATTTATACTGTCAGGGATTTATCTGTTGTGACTTGTGCGAAGCTTTTAATGCGATCCGCATTACACCATTCCATTTGTCTTACATGTGCCCGTCCTTTTTGCAAAAGCGTTTTCCTGTCCTTTCAATTAACGGCCTGTGTCTCGCAAGAAAGTAGTCAAGATTAGTTACGATCTTTCTAACAATTTTAGTCATCGAGAAATAAATACATGTAAATTGCTTTCATAGTTAGTTAAACAACGACCAGACATGTGAAATATTAATTGAATATTCAAAATCTAACCCATAGAGCAACTGTAATATGTAGTATACGAAACTGGATTGCAATGATTATAAACGCAGAACTAAACCTTTCTACATTGATAGATGTTGTAGGAATTGATGACTGAAATAAAACAAAAATATATTCTGTAAGTGGGAATAACATAAAAGAAACAAAAGCATTTTTGATTGCTCCATATTTGTCTAGGGAACAAAAAATAAAACATGTACTGTACGCTAACATCTTATTAGAACTCACACAATTATAGACATGCATAGAGATTTCCACTCAATACAAAACAAACAAATTCCATAGACGTGAAAGGCGCAGACAAAGCTATACTTAAAACAATTAGTTGATTACTTAAGAACGTTAAAGCGAACAGTTCTTCAGATCAAGCTTCAGCTGGACCGAAAGCCGTCAGTGAAAACAAACATATAGCATCTGAGAACGAGTAATGGAGCGTGCACACGCCAGATTTATGGCCCGCTTCGCTAAAGCACTCAGGAGTTGAAACGTTCATTTTGCAGGACTAGAGAATATTAGTTTAGCTCGCGAACCTTTCAAAACATACAATATTTATGTCGCGATACTTGGAAGTACAAAAATAGAATTTAGAATACTCATGTAGATCAGGGGTCGGAACGAATTTGATTTTGTGAACTCCGTGTGTTAATTAGAATAAATTGTAATGTTGTTTTATGGAATTTTGTTGTTTTCTCACTACATGTGTGAAGACTGATATTTTTTCTATTAAGAATAATTTAAATGGAATGTTATATTAAAAAGAAAATTATTTGGACGAAAAATGGAGCGGAAGTGGTACATGCAGTACTTGTTAACTTTTTGAATCAAATTTTGCCAATCCAAATACTTATTTGAATTTTATACCTATAATTTTCAAAGGAGCTTGTGTTTCTTGAAATTCTTAGTACATCAGCAAGCCTCTCTTGTGGGTCTATAAACAGAACAATGTAAACATCGCCAAAGTCCTTTGTTTGAGTACTTCCTATTGTTGATTAGTTGCTACCAATTTCCTTAATCCATTTACCACCAATCGAAGCGCCAAAACAGTTAATTGTTTAATGAAAAGCAATTATCCCGTGGGACGGTGGTTCAGTCTTCATTATATAATCGGTCTCGTTACGTTTTTGTATTAGGATTGACGTGGGAAGCCAGGAGCTAATCGCCATCCAAGTCACGAGCGGAAGCGGACGCGGCTAATTTAGTTTTTTAAGAAAATTGGTCATTATCTTATTGGCGGTTATCTTGCAATAAATTTTGATGACATTAATTTTAGTACAAGACTTTTTTGAACAAATTCGCATGTCCTGTTTATTTCTTTCGCTTATATGGAAACCGCACATGTTTTATAAAATTTATTGATGTACAGTTGTCAGCTTAGTATCATCCTTACAATAATTTAATGTCTTTAAAAACACTTCTTTACTAGCCAACCAATTTTAAAAAAAAATCTTACAATATTTTGTGGTTCACTAATCTTGCCTTAGAATTCCCAGCAATAGAATGTATAATATACAAACGTGTTACAAAAGCATTTCCAGTAAAAAATCACCGCTCCCTCTTAATACTTGTACCATACGAAACGGGCAAAATTACGTAATATTGAAGACATTGTTCAAATTACGTCAATTATTGGATTAACTCATAGACTGGAACATGCATTGCGCAAGCTGATTAATATTGACGTTCAATCATTCATGACATGCTCGATTAATTTTTTTGTCAATTTTGTCAATCACGAACGAATGCGGGTTATTTCTATTTCTATTCATAGTATTGTGCAAAGGCATTCCTTTGATATTATAAAGTATCGTAA
>DWFV01001688.1:0-10793 GCA_018246775.1 Parelbella machaon machaon | reverse complement strand
TTATATATATCAAGCACATTAATTGTCTCTATTATTATTCTGTTTTATTCTTGAATTACTTAAAAAACTTACATTTTTGCGAAATATTTGTCATTATGCAGTAATTTTTCCTCTCTCAAAACATCAAAATACCCTCAAAATAGGTAAAATATCTCAAAATATAAAATAATAATTAAACATTCGAATACAAATTAATGGCAATTATTTATTCGAAAAATGAGCGGGATTTCATAACTTCACGGATGCAGTTGACCCTATTTCGAAAGCAAGCAATCTGAATCTTCAATGAAGCAATAACCGATGAAAAAATTAATTTAGAAACGTAACTTTAATTGTTAAAACATACATAAAAATAAAGCCAATTTGTCTAATACCTGAGTACAAATATGGCAACAAAAAGACTTGAAAGCATAAATATATCTTAAGTAGATTAAAATAACAAAAACAGCAAACGAATAAATGGTAGGCGGAACGAATAAAAGGTAGATTATAGATTTCAACTTATGAACGAAGGAGCTTTTATTTAATAATCCTCTTTACGTGGATATTTGACATGCCTACTTTGATATGTACGTGACAATAGCGAATACACCGCTCCACATGATCGCACAATGGCATTTCGTTCGGAACATAATGGACATATTATTCAGCGGTTGCATTTGGTACCTTTTTGTGGGATCGAACTAGGCTATTGAAACGTCTACCATTCAAGACGGTATTGATCACAGGTTCAAAACCACTTCGCTTAACAATGCTACTGTGCCTTAAAACCTTTTATGCAACTCTTATTTTGTTATTGTTTATCGGTAAGAGCAGTGGGTTTTAGCAGTGATGTAGGTAACAATTTTTGTCGAATCAAAACGACGGTGGGAAGCATTTTGGTTAATTTCTTTCAATTTTTCATTTTATGTGAAGTAACATCTTTTTTCCTCATCTAAATTAGTGAGTCTGTTGGTATATATAATTAAATAAAAAAAGAAAAAAAATCCTTACATACCTCATTCTACAAGATACGGATCTCGCGGAATTCCTTGTACTTATTTAAAATCCGTGCTCAATTAGATCAGTTTCTAGAATTTAATTCCAATTCAAGATTCAAGTTCTAAAATAAATGAAAACAATTTAGTTCCATTTCAATGTGTAAAGAATTTTAGTAGTAAAAGACCAATAGATAAAATACTTAAAGTGAATAAAAGACCGCAAGATAATGCACAGAAAAGATAGTAAATATAGATCTAAAAATAAGACATTTGTATAGACTAGGAACAAATCGTACTTGTAGCATAACATATTTTCAAAAATATGAAAGTTCCTATACCTACTAAAACAATAAATTAATATCATAAAACTTTATCAGCTAGCCGCGCATAGTAATGCCGCAATTTCTTAAAATCCACTGTTAATTAAATGTATGATGAACCTGGATAAGTGAAATTAATGGTAACTGAAGAACAAATACGTAGCTTAAATATTCTAAGACGTTCAATCGTCAGTGCATAAGGGCGATGCTCCGTTAAATATCTACCATTTCTTTTCAACGCTAAATTAAATCTACCTTTTCTTTCACTAAAAATTTTCATTTTGAGAAAAATAAAATAATGAGACAGACAAAGAATTCTCTAATAACAATGAGAAAAGCCGGACTTTCATTATCTTCTCAGTTACTGAAGCATCTCAAGGTCTTATGGTTCTGTTCTTCATACGGGTTATCTTAGTTTTGGATACCTACTGCATAAATACTCGCGAGAAAGATTTTAAAATAAAACGTTTAAAGTAATCTTATTTTCGTGGACAGTTACTGAATACTTTAGGTAAATGATTTTAATACATATATGGTACTTTAAGTTCTATTCCCTTACTGTGGGATCTACTATGTGTATCTAAGATTTAAGTCTTGGCAGGCACTATGGTAGTTAATTGCTTGAGCAAATTATACATCTTTCAATTACTGTAAACTTAAATAACATTAAATCCAAGTCATTATGTATAGGTCAATTAGTAAATACTTGGTCATTATTCTACATATTGTGTTTAAAGCCAACAACTGCGCAACAATACAAATGACTTGAATACAACGTATGTACAGTCATGAGTATGAGCAATGAAATGAATACATCCAACTGTTCAAATTAATGTACTCATCATATATTAGTGCAAAATAATATAGGTACAAGCGATATGCTTCAAAAATATGTCAAATGTTTCATACATACGGGTATGTATCCACTTCTATCAAATCATTCTAAACAAAACGTAATTGGTTATAACTAATTCACGTTATATGTTTACTTATAAATAGGTGTTACATATCTATGTATCTGTGTTTTAAGTATTCAAGAGCCTGCATTGTTAGACCATAATTCTTTTTGTTCCGTCGCTTGCACAGTACACTAATTTATTAATTTATCAACGCGGATATAATAGTAATTTTTCAAGCGACAATATACGCATCCCATATTAATAACACGTTTGCAACCATACAGTATCTTTTAGATTGAAATTGTTAATCACTCATCTTGCGATATGTTGAACATTTTATTATTAAACCTTTCGTGAGTATTTATATACATGAGTAAGAGAGGATGTATAGACTAGCAGTAGGAGAGAATACTTGGAATAGAATTAGTGAATTCATTCGAGTTATGATGTGCGGGCATGATTGGTCAAGCAAGTCAAACAGTCATGGCTCGCTTGAATGGAATGGCCTGGTTGGTTTGTATGTGGCTACTTTTCTGAAGCTCTAAGGGGGGTGCAGCTCCTCCCTCCCTCCCTTCGGTGACGCCTTTGTACATAACTAAATATGTACTGGCTTAACTCATGTCTCGTCTAAGGCTCCGAGGAACAACTCCAATCCTAGTATAGTGTATCTTACCTAAGCGTAGCTAAATGCCCTGACGATTGACGTAAAGCAGTGTAAACGTTGTGAAAAACTGATCCCCAACCTAACTTGTTCAGCGGCTGATGATGAAGATGACGATGATAATGATGAGTTTCTATCACAAGATGCATGGACGGTATAAATTATGCAGTTGTCCGTGAAACTAAACAAAAACAGCGATAACAATGGGCGAAATTCCAATTGTTCTATGAAATGTATGCCATTCTATACATTGTGTGGGTATTGCAGTACGTCTACAAACTTCACCTACATTCAGTCCAGTCTTTCACGTTCTTGCCATAGTGGCTGACTGACTATTTATTTGATTTTTAATATCACAAATTCACCATTCTTCCTTAGATGGATCTATTTGATATGAAGCGGATCGAAAATTACCCGTAAACAGGAACTTTCAGATTATAGCAGATTAGTAGAATTATGTGAAAAAACGAAGAATTATGTAATTGAATGGTGTACCGGATTTATACCGTGAATTATCTAGAAGGAAATATTATCTTGTTATATCAAGATAGTTTTACCGCAATGTACAAATAATTTCTAGAACATTTCTTTCTTAATATTTCTAAGAGAACGTCAATTCGGAATAAACGTAAAAGTTCCTACGTGGATAGTCGTCGGTGTTGGGTTACAAATAGTATAAAGAAACTGGAAGGCTTTCAGGAGTGATATAACATCGAACCGGCTTTGAGCTTCGTGTTTCTAAGGCAGTGTCACATTCAGTGCAATCGATTCGAACGGAACCTAAATTTTATGTGTAAACGAAGATATACAAACGGAAAAATTATCTATTGATTCAAAAACGTTTTTAAAACTTTCTAAGACTAAGAAGCAGGAACTTTGCAATGCGGGTACATGTAGAAAAAATTTAACGTCACGCGTGCAGTCTCCGACGTGATACGCGCGACTCAGCTGTTGATCAGCATCGAGAAGTTTTGGATTTGAATCCCGAATCGGGTAATATTGGATTTTTGTAATTAAAAATTTCCCGTACTAATTCTTCACCTCCAGGCTCACCTTCTATTCCATGGTGGGAAGTAAACGTAACTGATGAAGAGCAGAAGTGTTCTATACTCATCTGCCTACCCCCTTGATTTATAAATGTAATGTAACTTCTTTCTTTATATTTAAAGCAACTTCCATTTCTATAAAATAGCTTAAGTAATAAATTGTTCGAACTTCAAACAGCGTTAGGGGAGGAAATGAAGGAATAGTAATTAGATTTCCTTTAATAGCTAGAAGATTCTAGCTAGTAGATCTGCGTTGGAAAGGTAATACAGCTATAGCATATTCTCATCACATTTCCTTCGGGTATTATATTGTTTTTGAAGAATTTAGAAATATTTAATACCTAAATCACTAAACCCAAAATCGATTTTGTTACATTACAATAAGGGAACAGTTCAGATATTAGAATGACATTAACATTTAATCAAATAAAAGCAAAACCCATACTATATTCATCCAATGTAAATGGGTACATATCACATTTTATCAAGAATGCAGACTCTACCGCGCTTCTGTGTGGAATAGCGGAGATAGCTTAGTGACCAAATAGTGTATCAGGTGCTTTTATTTCGCTTTTACGGCCTCCGACAAGGTTTAACGATTGTTACCGACCGACAGCAAACTGACTTAATGTGCCTACCGAAGCACGAAAACGCTCGTAAACGTTTGACACTAGCGGTCACTTGCTTAGCTTTACAACACGTCTGGACTACGAGCATTTCAAATAAAACAATGGTCAAAACCTGATTTAAATTCAAAACAGATTTTATGGTGCATATTATTGATATACATAATTTCAGAGAACTAATGATAACATAGAAACATCAAGATTGTCCAAAGAATTATTTTATATTTTATTGTTTTTAATTTTACTGTTTAATGTGTGGTAGATATTGAGCTGTGAGTACAGATAATAATTGTACGTGACTTTACGTAAAATAAAATAGCGAACGTAGCAAAAACTTTTAAGCGCTACAAAGAAAATACATGGTTGAACGTATGACTTGGAAATCGCTTTGAAGCTTAAATTGCTGAAAACGTCTTGCTGTTTTTTCAAGTGGAAATAAACTGTGAAAGAATTATTATCCAAAGATGGAATATAAAACTATTAATATTTTAAACAACGAACCATTGTCAAAGACAATTAACATTTATAACAACAAACGAAGTATAGCAACGATTTTATCATTTAACGATTGGATCGACGCTGCCATTTTGGAAATTATTTCATAATTATGTAGCTATTGGTCAGGAGGTAGGAAATCTATTACAAACACATCATAAATCAAAGAAAATTTATAATCAACCAATCGGCATTATCAACCTCCGTTCACGGAGGGACATAGGCCTTCTAAAAGGGAGTTTTGCCCGTAATCCATGCAGGGCATTTGTTTGAGGAATCGCAGACCAACTATTCTAGCCCCGCCTACGCTGCTGCTACTCGGCAGCCAGGGCATTTGATTAAATACAGAGTACAGATAAACGTAGAAATGAATACTTTAACTTTATTCAATGATCTGTGATGATAGCTACGTTTTAAAAAAGCTGTTAAAATTATCATTGTCTATGGACAAAGATATTCTATAATACATTAAAAAAAACTTGCAATAAAAACCTCTTGATTTCGGCCTTTATTTTTTTATCCTCAAATTCTTTTGTCTATATCGTTCAAACTAAATAATGGTATCGCATGATTACTGAACGAAAAATTACATGTTAAAACGTTATAAATCATTACGATGTGATCACATCGGCTTGAAAAGTAATACAACACTGACATAACTGATTTATGGTATCCTATTACCATATTAACATACAAAATTATTGGCTATCTATTGTTTATTTTCGTGGATAAAAATTACGAATAAATTTCAGTTGATATTTAACCGTATACATATAATTAACAAATCATGGTACATAAAATTTTACATATTTTGTAACTCTACCTATCCCATAACGGGCACAGCGTGAAGTTACAATAATAGATATTATAATCGGCTAATCATCCATTTTTCACCCCTTGGAGATTCACTGCTCAACATAGACCTTCCCTAATCGGCACTACCCCGCCTTGTCGTAAGTCCTATGAATTCGGCTGTCCAGCTGTCTTCATAACATAACCATCAGTTCATTTTTGGTCGAAGTGCGATCGGAGCCCATTTTTTCCCTATCATTCAGTTAATTGTAATAGTATTCGGCATTATTTATGTATAATAAATCATCTCGTCCCGTTTCATTATTTCACTTAAAATTTATCTGTGTATCTAACTAATAATTAATTCATTTTCACCTATCGCTTCGCCGCAGTTTTATGAAAATCAAAGATATAGGTATCTGCCGAAAAAATATCTTATATTATTTTGATGGTGATAACGTATTATCGGTTTATCTGAATATCGTTAAAATCGGTTCATTATTTTTTCCCAAATGAACGCCAAACAACAGATAAAATTTTGCAAATAGTTTTTTCAAGGTCCTCATTATATACAGGACAAGTATTAATTAATAATGTCAAAAAACATATCATTTACTTATGTACTTAGTTCTTATCTTCATAATTGTTAATATATTATTCAAAATTTAAAAAAAACATAGCGTTAAATAGTTCCGTCAAGACAAACACATTGGTAATTCCTCTGATGTTGCAAATGTCCATAGGCGAAAGTGACCACTTACCGTCAGGTGGGCCGTTGAGTGATAAAGTAAAAGTACTTGTGTTATAAGCACTAGATTAATATCTCAGGCTAATTACACTATCTGATATTTTATTAAGCACTATATTTACCTTTTTAATGCGTTCAGTGAAGTACCTTGTATGATAGCAACAAAGCAGGTAATCTATATAAATAAAATGATAGAGGTCTGCCATTGTGTGCGCATCAGGAAAAAAATGAAAAAATAGTCTTATTTAGTGCGCAAATTGTGGGATACGGGAAAATATACTTTTTTCAAAGATATATAAAATGCATCCTAACGTAAATATAAATACAACTAAGCAATCGTTATTAACGAAATTGTATAAAACGAAATATAAATTCTTTAAGGCACTCTTGGATGTTAAACACCAGGTATATCACGAGGCCTTACAACACCCACGTTCTTATATAAACTCAATGATTAACTTTTTTAATTAAAACTTTAGTATTTTTTATAAAAACTTTCGACATCTTTCGAAAAAATACTGACCTTTAAATTCTACTTCGATGGCTTTCCTTTTGATGAGGTAACGATTCTTCATTGCGTCAGCAATGTATAAAAATATCACAAATATTCATTAATTATAACACTTCTAGTTACACTATAACGGATTAGCCCTAAAGATTAGATTTTTAGGTCACAACTTTACATTAAACATGAGTTAATATTACTTTGTAACAGGGATTTTAATTGTATCTATATCAATTTAATAACATGCATAATTTTATAGCTGATAAATGTAATATTGCCTACTGAAAGTTGTGTCTATAAACATGTTATATGACAACCCTATTTTACTTCATCGTTGTTATTATTATTGCGTCGTAACACCAGGTCCCTTAGAGGGTAGGCAGAGGTCACCGATTGCCAAATCTACCTTTACAGGTCTGACATACCTCTTCATTAATCACAGTTTTATACATTTTTATCCATAGATATAATAAATAACAAGTTTAAAGACGCAAAAACCTTCAACATCACTATTATCAGCCTATTTCTGTCCACTGTTGGACATGATGATGATGATGACGTTGATGAACATAGGCCACTCCAATAGCACGCCACTGAGCTCGATCTAGGAGTGTTTATAAGCTAGAAAACTAAATGAATCAAAATACATTAGACAAGTCACTCGACAAGTCGATGTTTGATATGTTTCTAGACTATTCTGTATTTATTAAAATCTTTGCAAACCCAATTCAATCCCACGCGTCCGCAGTCTACGTGTTAACAAGCGTAGCTCAGTCTACGTTGCATCGTAAATATTTTTCAAGATGTAGTAATGAGGCCCTAGAAAAACCTCGTTCGTCTGAAACGCGGCCGCTTAAAAAAAATACTGAAATTTAATTTTCTGACGGTTAAAATTAGCACTTTGTACCTACAGCCATTAGGGTTTCGTCTTTCGTTGCTGACGTCTATAAAAAAAAATTAAATAAAGATGTCTTCAGTGAGTGATTCAGTGGTTTTTTTGTCTAATCCGGAGCGCTAATATATTTTAATATCTGACTAATTATGATTGTATAGTTATATACGTAAAGATAATAAAATATCAAATTTCAATTAGGAGAGCTTACGAGTAATATGTATTATTACTAAACGATTACTAAACGTGGTAGTTCTACACCCCTCTGTAGATCTCGTAGAGAAATACAGGCGTGATGTTATATTATGGTTATTAAGCTTGTTGGTGGTGATGTCGTAGTGAATAGCACAAGGGAGTGTTAAAGAAAGTGTGCAATAATAAAAAGTGGAAGCATAGATAGCTTGTACAGATTTGAGAAAACGCTCTCAGAACACGCGAACGGTTGTCGCATACCTGATGCGACTGACCTACCCGCTTCTTGTTAAAATTCAGTTTATGTAGAACGTACGTACATAATGTTGAAACGTCTACATATTACCATACATAAACCCAACTAGTTTGTTATTATTAATAGTTCAAATGTTATTAACAAAACGTATCGCTCTTTGAGGCGTCTGCGGTTAATAATAATAATCGATCCATTTTTAATTCCACTGTGTGAATATGGGTCTCCTCTCACAATGAGAGGGTTAAGGCCATAGTCCCAAGTGCTGGTTGGCAGACTTCACACCAAGTGAGGTTTACCAACCCGCTATTGGCCAGCGTGGCAGACAAGAACTTTAAACTTTCTTATTCTAAGACGAGATCTGTTTCCAACAGTGGAACGATAAAAGAATCGGTGATAATGAAAAACATTTTCGAATAAAAATAATAATTAACATTAAAAAAAATAGCGTATCGTTTGAAACTCCCTAAAAGTTTGTTATGCTATTTATCGAAAGTGTTACGATTCGTGTCAAACACTAATGTAGGGGTAAGCATTTAAAATATGTTTTAGCTTCTAGACATACCAGCGTAAACATTAGGCGTGGAGTATTACGTGACGTAAGCGTTTTCAGGACACAAATAGCATCACTACAGTAGAATGTTCATAGTGACGTAAGTACAGTTTTGGTGACTGTCTCATTGGTCGGGTGGCAGTAAGCGCGACTGCTGATCAAATCGTCTTGGGTTCAATCCTCGGTCCAGAAAATTTCATTGGATTTTTGAGATTTCAAATACTAGGACGAAATCTGGATTTGTGTACGGTGTATGGCAATAGGCTCACCATGTATTCTATGGGACGTAAAACGTAACTGGTGAAAAGTGGGAGTATACTTCACTCTTCTGTCTACTTCATCAGGGACCGCAGGCGTGATATTATATTTTTAATCCATTAAATTGCAATAAAACAAGTAAAACTCCATATTGATGATGCAATGCAATCCGAGCCGTCGCACATTCGGAAAACAAGGTCAATACGCATTGGGGCGTTCAATGCCAGTCAAACACAGTCCAAACAAAAAGGTGCAGCAGCTCGAAGCAGCTGGATTAAACCTGCCGAGTTGTATAACGTGTTTGGAAAATTTGGGCTGAAAAGTACCACGCGGCCAGATCGATAGGAGAGCTACTGCATTGGCTCAAGGACAGATGTGCCCGAATCGATCCTACACACGGGCCTTACATTTAAATCACTTAAAGCAACTAATGTGTTATAATCTGCTAAATGCACACATTTTTCGACCATCTGTAACATCGCCCCTGTAACGTCTTACATTGAAATCTCGTATGTATACCAACACATGTGGAATAATCTGCGAAATGCATATGGTTTTACGAGCATTTGTAATTAACATTAAACTTTAAATTAACTAAAATCAAATTCTAACGTATAATTGTCAAATAAGTATTGTAGGCCAGTGTATCAAGGGGAATTTAAATACTTATTAAATAGAATTTAAAAACCAATATGTAATAATAAACCTTAGTATATATATATTTACAAGTGGACGTTCTAATTAATTTTTAATAATAATAATCAAGCACGCATTTTACTTATAACAATAACACGTATCTATTTATTGTATAAAAGTATAGAAGAAAATGGCAATGTTATTTTAAAACTTGGAAATTGGACAACCAAAAAAAGTCTATCAATTAATTTGTACAGCTAGATTCACGCGACAATATCTGGTAAAGTATGTACAAAGTCAAGGTCAACATTTTCATTTTAACGTATAGATAACATGAGATACTGCACACTGTCTATGATATATATAACAATGATTTATGTTTGTATTCTGAAAAGAAAAATTGGAAGTTTGCAAATCAAACTGTTCCAAGGTGGGAAATGCAACATAACTAGCAAAATTGTGGTAGTGTACCTCACACCATTACCTAGCTCTTCGGCGAAATAAAAATCACACAGTGTCACACTCATCTGGCTAGATTTTCGGAGAAATGAAGGGGAGATATAACGTTATATTTCTGCAAACAAAATGATATAATATAGACAGATCGATGTGGCACCCACTGCAGTGGTTCGCAGACTCAAAGGCGACGGGCGAGACGGCAGCTGCCGGCCCGCGTGGGCTGTCTACACACCTACTGGGGGAACGATACTGCATGGGGATGAAACTGCATGTTATTTAATTATGGACCGACGCCAACATATTTATCAATGTAACAATAAATATGTTGAACTTACAATTTATAAATAATTACTATCGCTCTTTTAACTTTAACTCATTCGTTGGTCCAGCAGTTGGAAGACCTGGCTGCTGAACCGGCATTCAACTGCCATACAAAATATTTTTTTTTGTGGTGAGCACAAGTATTTATACTGTGACA
>DWFV01001687.1:0-10796 GCA_018246775.1 Parelbella machaon machaon | reverse complement strand
ATCAGCCTACTCCCGTCCACTGCTGAACATAGGCCTCTCCAATGGCACGCCACTGAGCTCGATCTTCAGCTCTTCGCATCCAACCACTGCCAGCCATTTTTGGTATATCGTCACTCCAACTAGCTCTATTTTACCGTTAAGTTTTTCAATATCCAATTTTAATACATGAAGAAACTAGAAGAGCTCTAAATTATGTATCTCATCTGTTCGAGATAAAGTTCAGAGAAAAAATGGAATCATGAACGAGATTAATTCTGAGTCGTTTATTATTTACGAGCGTATTTCCGTTAGGCATACTTTCCTCCGCATACAAATAGTGCGCTAAGAAAATCTTGTATATAAATTCATGCATTTATATATGCTTTTATCAATCATGAAATCACCTAAAACAGGTTTTAATCAGAGCTAGAGAGCTAAGACATAGCTATACTGAAATTTTATATAACAAATTTTTCTTAACAAAATGTAGGTACATTACTTTTCTTTGTCTTTGTAGGGTAGGCGCTTTAGTAGTATGAATAAGGGCTAGAACAACATTATTTAGGCTAATAACTTGGTCGAGCAACACGTCACTCTGCTCGAATACACAGAAGAAAATATAATTATCCATTATAAAGTTATCAATACGAATGTACGCAAACATATAAGTCAAACTTTATGTTTTTCTAGGCCACTGTTATAACATGTTTTGGTTTTCATCAATGTCTACCACTGAAACCAATGGTAGTTTGAGAAGTTTCTGCAAAGTATTTCTCGAATAGTTAGGGGTAGTGCTTCCTTAAGATATACGCTTGAAGTTTAATGTATGGCAGCCCGAATTTTTCAGATAGGAAATACGTTATTTTCAGATAGGAAATACGTTAATTATGGAACCTATAGATCGTGAAAAAAATGTTGTTAAAATGTATCATTTAAACCCTAGCCTTATATTAAGAGATAGAAATGAAGCTACTTATAGGTACCTACCACCCTATCGTCAGATAAATAATATTAGATAAATAATATTTTCTGTTTTGATATTGTCCTAGTCAACGTCTACGCTACTAAAAACATCTACAGTTATTCCGTAGCCTTATTATTATGGCTGCAGTTATTTTTCCAGCCAGTTTTGGCCACGGGTCTCTCTCTAAACAGCGAGTGGCATACACTGCCATGCTGCTCCACTTTAAAATCGACGGAGGTCATTTTTGTTAAACGACTATATTGAAACAAAAAACGCAAAAAAGAACTTGCAAGTAAACAAAACTCGCGTGAAGCTTGTTTGTCTTCCTTTTTATAAGGCTTTTATCTGGTACATTTGGTGTCAATGAGCCGTGGTTCGTCGAATCATTCAACCGTTAAAAATGAAGGGGAAAATACTTCTTCTTTATACTTGTAATACATGATAGAGTTAAGACATAATTGTAACATGGTCAAAAAATTGTCGAAAAATCTTTCGATATTTAAGTAGGTACTAGTAAACATTATACAATAGAAGAACGAAATAGATCTAATTAGAGGTATTTATACTGAGCTGCGCTTGGCTTGCTAGGTTGCGTTTTTGCATAATGAAATAAAAACCCGTCATAAGAAGGACCACGCATATCTAGAAAACATGTACTTAAATTTAAGTAACATAAGTTCTCTTATGTTTATATCAACGCAATACAATCATACTTATGAGAAAATGAAACTTGTCCGCACATAAATGAATTAGAAGCCTTTTATCTTTTCACTGTTGGACACGGTTCTTCGCTCAGAATGGGAAGGATTAGGCCCGCAGCCTACCACACTAACAAAGTGCGGCTGGGCAGATTTTACACGCTTTCAAGAACAAAAGCAGTGATAGCCTAGTGATCACAATTAGGCCTTTCACTCCTAAAGTACTGAGTTAAAATTATGGTGTACTGAAAATGTATGTCTGTTTTTTAATGTTAAATATTATTTACTGTAACGGCGAAGGAAAACCACTAAAAAAAACTGAGCTTCTAGCATTCTCAAATTTGATCTCTATGGCGTATGAAGTCTGCCATCCCCCACCTAGCTGGCGTGGCACAGTTCAAATTGAAACAATAAAAAAAATTAAAAGACGTAAGATGTTTCACTAGGTCGACCTTTACCGCAAAATTAAATGACATATAATTTAAATGCAAATGGAAAATGGCAACATTTCCACTGAGCGTGTTTCTGTAACTAAGTCTCAGTGTTAGCGTTATGTCCCGGTATGAGGGATGGAGTAAACAAAAAATATTAGAAGGCGGTTGTTGAAAATCGTCTTTACTTTTGGTGATGGTTTCATATTAAATGTTTACTTTATTGTACTATTTTACTTTTAGTCAACGCTTGCATGCCTTTAGTCTCCAGTAATAATTGTTGGGTTATTTTTATTCTCAATCGTTAATCTCTATAGTTAATGGTTCACATAATTTGTTGTGAAATGAAACGTGTAATCGTATCGATTTATGTCTTTGGCTGTAACTGGACCGTTAGCCAGTGGTTAGTAAACCTACGTGCTAACCCGGCAAAATTATTTGTGTGACGAGCACAAGTATTTGTACTGGAGCCTGGATATAAAAATAACTGTATATATTTACCTATAGATATGCAATTCATAAGTCTGCTAGTATAAGATTATTTAGCACTTAACTGGTAGCTGTCTATCCCGCAAGAGATCTGCCGCGATGATGTAATGATAATTATACACATTTAAACAATATTTATTTATTCACAGTAAAGTAAGGAAGCGTATTGAAAGTCATAGAAGATGCTGTCTGTGATACAAATAAATGAGGTTATATTTGGAAGAAAGCCTGCCATCGCTCATTTCAAGAGCAAATTGGGAGGCGCTTCCGCATACAAATCTAATTTTGCCACTCACGAATCTTGCTGAATTGAAAGAAAAAAATTAAGGGCTTATTTTTTTGCAAACGATTTTATTTTTTTTCTTTATTGCGACGTAAGTACACGTATATAGCTACCGTACGGACATGTATGTACATAATTGTACATTTCAGTACAATAGAAAAAAAAAAAAACAAATTTTATAAGTCTAATGTTTAGCGTAGCTGTTAACCTTAAAAAAATTCAAGAAAATTATTTTCAATTTCCGTCCTACGCATTTGGAATAATTTATAAAAATTTTCTACGTTTAGCTACAGTACACGAGCTTATATACTTTTGCGTCCGTTTTCATTATATTTGCTTATTTAATTAATTATTTATGTACATAAACAAAAAAATGAAAAATAATGGAGTACAAAGGTTAACAAAAATAAATCTCTTCCAGCAGACCTGTTGCCAGAAAAGGGGTTATCCATAAGTAATGGCAGATAAACGTGTATACCTAAAACAGTCGTAAAGGAACAAAATATCAAAATGTGAACTCCAGTGTATAATTGAAACTCTGAATAGTATCTATATATGTCATACATTCATATAAGTCATTCATGTGGCTTTAATTACGTTTAGTTACTCGTCTATGGGAGCATGTAAAAAAATAAATAATACTTATAATTAATGTCAAACACACTCGCAATATAAATTTCGCTCAGTTATTCTATAAGACAATGATGTTATGTAGACGCGTCCGGAACTAAATTTGTTATTTGGTGGCCGGGTTTGTTTTATTTGATATCCGGTCGTGGAACCGGTCAAGCCAAAGGTTCCATACAAAAGCCAGGTCATTAACAGACGCTCCTAATACACAGTTGTTTATCTTTCTGGTTATCCATTGTCCGACCTCAAATGGAGAATAATTAATCATTGTTAATTAAATTCTCAACCTGCCCCGAACATTCGCTATCGAGCCAAATTAAACCTTACTGTCTTGTTTAGACTATGTTTATAAATACATTCCAGATTTGAATCGCAAATAAAACGAAATAAAACATTTCAATTTTCTACTAATAATAAGTAGTAATATAATAATTATGCTCGACTGCTTCGTTGGTCGAGTGGTTGCAAGCACGACTGCTGATTGGGAGGTCCTGTGTTCAAATCCCGGGTCGGGTACTATTGGAATTTTCTAATTTAGAATTTCTAATTGTGACTCGGAGTCAGGATTTGTGCCCGATGTATGGCTATAGGTTCACCACCTATTTCATGGGACTTAAACGTAACTGCTGAAACGTGTGAGTGTACTACACTCCTCTGCCTACCCCTTCGGGGATTACAGCCGTGATGTTACGTTTGTTGCGTGTAACAATAGCTGTATCGTTTTTTGTAGTTGGTTTCATTAATTTGATTGTTTAAAAAGGAAAAGTCAACACTGGGAATACGGGAACAATTTCATAAATTATTACAACAATATGGACTGGGTTGATGATCTGATTCTTCATGTATAATTGAAAAGAAATAATTAAATCTCTAGTAAGGAAAAGTTTCAAGTGAATTAAATTATCAAACTTTATGTACTCTACAACGTACTCAAAAAATAACGTTTCCATGCTCAGTAGTAAAATGTCGCATAGTGAGTCCTATTAGAGCCGAAACTAGAGAAAGCGTTTTTAGTTCACTTTGCGTTCATACATTCCGATTTTAAAGGATATAAAATGTAGATTCTGAAAATTATACCCAAATTTATTTAACAGAGTCCTTAGAGTGTTGCTAACGCTAGAAGACAGTCAAAATAGATGAAGCCAAAAAATTACAATTCTTTTAGTTAGTAACACAGTAATTTTTGGAATTACATTGTTCAAATACGCGCCTCTGTTGTAGTATTTTCACCAAATAAAGTTATTTCCTCACCCATTTTTTTATTTTGATTTTCGTGACATCTAGCGGCGTTAATAGGAAACAAAACAAGTCAGATGCTACTGCCATCTGTACTTGTAAGTAACTAAATTGTAGAGACTAAGATTAGGTTAGAAGCAACTGTTACATTTAAATTGTAGAAAGCTACATAGTTTCCCTAGACTAGCATAGATGGTGTTTTATTATATGTGTTATTTTAATGAATGAATAAACAGTAAAAGTCTGATGGTTTAAAATTCTGCCTCTCATTTTTTCTGAGGTACTGGATTCTAATCCTGGCGAATACAGTTAAGATAAATGTATGTTTTAAAATTAAATATTACTTGCTTATCGGCGAAGGAGAATATCGTAAAGAAACCCGTACACATTAGGGTACTCAAAACAAATGTTCTATGAGGCGTGTCAAGTGGACCAATACGCATTTGGCCCGGGTGGTACTCGTATATTAAGGTCGTACCCTTCTTATTCGGAGAGGAGAGGATACAATACTCGAAACAAAATTATTACATGAAATAGAAGTTAGAAACCGTTGGATTTATGAGCTACTTAAAAATGTAGAAACATTTTCATATATTTTTACATAATATATGCACACAGTATAATTAATATTTTTATGTATTAAAATCTTGCATGTCAAATAGTTTCTTGCAAATTTAATTTTAAATATATTATCGTTGTATTCGTGTCGTTATACAAGGCTAACGAAAAACAGAAATCAATATTAAAGGACAGTAATGCTGTTAAGTCAAATTTTAAAATACAACCCAATGTTCGATATAATGGAAACTAGGACGGCCGACACTATGAGTTAACATGTGCTTAAAAAAGTACGGCAAAAAAACACCGAATAGTCGAATACACGCAACGTCATTACAATTTAACGGAGCGGAGATAAAATGTATAAGTATCGTCTTTTACAATATACATGCGGTACAGTCAGACGCATAAATCGCCCGTCAGCGGATCACGTCCGCCGACGTTAGTATTAAACTTTCAGCAGTAACTTTACCACCGCGAATGTACTTGAGTTTGCTCGCCATTTCCGTTGAGACGTGAACTTATAGCGGAAAATATTCCCGTTACATCGTCGAGCTAAGTGAAAAAATTTATTGATTAAATATGACAGCCATTAAAATAGAAAAAATCGTAACTGGCTGGTCCATCCGTGGTTAATGACCCGCTTACATTTAATTGATTAATTGTGGTTTAAAAGTTAGAATATCCAGGATCCAGATGTGTTATGGAAAAAGGTGAAACTGGCTTATAATTTTATTTGATTTCGTAATGAACTAATGCAATAATTGGCAATCGAGCGATGAGTAAGCTATGTATCTTTGTCGGTCTTCCTGTATTTGTAAGCTATCTTGATTATGTATTTTTACAAATAAAAATACAATATAAAAGTATGTCCTTGTGCGCGCGTCATATATATACATATTTCAATTAAGTCAATATAATCAAGATTCGTGTATATTTCAGTTAGTAAAGTTTTAAGAAACGACGACAGGCAACGCACACGAAGTCGCGGGTGTCGTCTAGATAATAAGTGAACAATGTTACGTCAATTGAAATACAATGTACATATATTAAAATTACGTAACATTACGCCTGTAATTCCCATTAGGGGTAGACAAAGGAGTGTGGTACAATCCCACTATTGACCAGTTACGTTTAAGTCCCATGGAATAGGCAGTGAGCCTTTTGCCATACACCGGCCACAAATCCAGACTCCGAGTCATTACAAGAAATTCTAAATCAGAAAAATTCAATAATACCCGACCCGGGATTTGAACCAAGACCTCCCGATCGGAAGTCGCGCTTGCAACCACGTGACCAACCAGGCAGTCAAATTTATTTATTAAAATTACTATTTGAAAAATAAACTAAAGTAACAAAAACAATGTTTATTAAAATTAATGTGCTAAAAATAATAGCATTAATTCTACGTAATAACATTATTGAGAATATGAATTCGTTTAAGGCTCTATTAAGAAATGCGTAGGTATTATTATGCTTACGTCGCAATGTATGAATAATTACGTTAAGTAGCTTAAGACTGATATCAGTTCTTTTATAACTCCTGATATTGTGTTATCAATAGGAAACAATATTATAATTATTGTAAATATGTGAGTAATTATTACTAAAATCATTAATGGATCCAGTTGGCAAGGAAGACCAAGAACTTGATTTATCTTGACCAAATAGATGGGATACTGCTCTACGGGGGAGACAAGAATCTCCCAAACCGATGTTAGAAATATGGAAGTAAAAAATATGGAAGAAAAACATTGTCTCTAAGAATAGAGTTATTTGGTACTAGATTCTCTCTGCCTACCTCTCATGATGATGATATAATAACAAAAATGTCAATTTTTTAAACGAAACTAACTTTCTCTGCATTTAAATGTAAGCATCTGCATGGAGCGTGCAGCGAACAAATTTCAGTACCACATTCCGATGAGTTTTGAATAATTAAATCTGAACCAGATCTGGAGAAAAATTGATGGCGATCCGAAGCCAATCCCTATATTGAACGCGTGACTGGAATGCCCTATGACTGGTGTCGGAGGATTTCTGTTAAGCTGATTACACACTGCACTAATTTTTTTTGTATTAAATTGTAGAGTCACATACTTGAATTATGTAATGTGTTTAATGTATTGCTTGTGGGAAATTTAATTTTAATTTTATTATAAGCTTTGTGTAGTCGATGTATGGTCAATAGGTAATTTTAATTGTAATTTATCATTCTTGAAAATCAGCGTGACTATTATTATTTATTTGTATTATATGTTGTTAGTTCTGTATTATTTGTTGCACTCTGCCTCTAACTATACTCCATAAAGGACGTGGAATTAAGGTATAATAATAATAATAATTGTTTTATATCGTGCACACTTGATAAATATATAAAAAAAATACGTTTAAAAGTTATGAAACTATCGGGGTATTCGCTGCCTCTTTAATCGAGTGTTTACAAATGAGACTGCTGAGCCAGAGATACTGAGTTCGATTCCCGGGTCGGCCATTGTTGATTTATTGTAACTTGTACTCTTAATTCCTAGTATTGGCACGGAGTCTGAATTTGTGCCCGATATATGACAATATACTCACTCCATATTAAATGGCAGGACGTATAATATGAATGGTCAATCGTAGGAGTGCACCACAACCCCTACCTACCTCTTCGCGGAATACGGGCGTGATGTAATTTTTTTGTTACTTTGATATTATCTAGGTAGTGTGTCGACACCCTTAGTACGATATTTTCAGTATTGAGTGTACTTTCATGCTGAGCACTTCAATCATCGTGTTATTCTTTAAACGCCATATTTTACCAAATATTTCGAGGCTTTTAATGCGTTTTACGTATAAAGCTCTAAATATTCATCACGATAATTCACTTTACTTATCTAAGATATTGCTCTTTATGTTTGAATTAACGGTTTACGTTACGTTACGCTCAACATTTTTTATACCAACATTTTTGGGTAGAAGTAGCCTTAGTGGCCTAGAATTCAAGAACCCTCTTCACGCCTCCTAGGTTCAAATTTTGGCGGGCATATATATGCAAAAAATATGCGTTTTAATGTATCACTTGTTGGAACCATACAGGAAAACGTGTTCCAAGCGATAGTTAGACTCAAGGGGCAAGTGCGGGGTGGCAGACAATAAAATATGATTTGTAATTTGCTAAAATAAATGTCTCTAGCCACACACATGGCGGGACCGACAGTATGGCGGCCGATAAGCACACTAGTCAGGTGCGGCGTGTTCTGTATCGTATTCATTTCGAATTTTAATGCCCGCTATCTGTTGGTGGCGACCATAACCGTCGCTATAAATTGCGGTTATTCGCGACACCGCATGTAATAACGTTTTCTTTGCTATTCTTACGTTTTATCTCGCCTTATCTCTATCCGTTTCTTTAGATAGCTCTCAAGTGCTCTTAGTTTTTATTAAGCCGACCTTATCTTGTAATTTTTCGATATGAATAATATTTTTGTGAGTTTTATTACATATGTACTCGTATATAAATATGCCGTACGTGTAAGACCACTCCCGCAAGTCTCTCATACAGGAGTAGGTTAGAGCGTGGAATTAATTCACAAGTGAGAATTCCTAAAAAATCAATTTGATCACTTTTCTACTTACCTTAATTCGTTTATCTGCTCAATTACTCATGCATTCGTTAGTCAGTCAGTCGTTCTCACGTTATGGAATTCATTCAGAGTGTTTTAGAAATACAATAATTTAAATTATGTATAATGTTTAACATTATTTGACTGTCCCGTTGGTCGAGTGGTTGCAAGCGGGACTGTCGGTCAGGAGGTCCTGAGTTCAAATCCCGGGTCGGGTACTATTGGATTTTTCTAATCTAGAATTTCTAGTAGTGATTCGGAGTCTGGTCTGTGCCCGATGTATGGAAATAGGCTCAACACCACATGAGACATAAAACGTAACTGGTGATACGTGGGAGTGTACTACATTCCTCTACCTATCCCTTTGGGGATTACAGGCGTGATGTTGCCTTTAATACGTATATCCCTTTATGAATCCACGGTCGGGTATTATTGGATTTTTCTAATTTAGAATTTCTGGAAGTGACTCGGAGTTGGGATTACTGCCCTATTTATCACAATAGACACACCCCCTACGCCATGGGTCGTATAATCGATGAAAAGTAGCATACACTTCCCTGGTTACCACTTCGGGGAAATACGGGCGTGATGGTACATAGAGTTATGTGACATAAATGATATAAAAGACAATTTACCCGGAACCAAATTTTAATTACGCTAATGTATTTGTTTGCATAATTTCTCATGTTATATTCATGAACGTGTTCAAAATGCTTTCATTTAATGGGGCAGAGCGATGTATAGAGGAATTACGTTTGGATGTGTTATCTAGTTTAGGTGCCCAACGTAATATTTATTTTTCAAGAAGAAAGTTTAATTATATCCGCATTTTTTTAATTATACGCGTTCACAACTACGAAATTGTAGGTAAAGCTGCCTCAGCTATTTTAGTAACTAACGATAAACGACCCCCGCAGCGTGGAGATCTTAAAGTAAATCGACTGATAGTCTTCTTGCAATCAATTTAGAAATGCATTACTGTGTCTTTCACTGGAAATAGAAAGACAACAGATCCGACATGGTTGCTTTTCGAAGAAATAAATAGAACCTACTTCCACACTAAGAGTTTAGGATTTACTTTGACGACTGGTCTACCACTATGAGATTCTATAGATTGAATTTAAACAACGATGCGCTCATAGCCCATGATTTTACCATTAAGTTGGATAGAATTTTAATTGCAATCCTACACATTTTTATTTAAAACTCACCTATAACTAAATCCTATATTTCCTGTCGTATTTTAATTGAATTTTGTAATAATAAAGTTATTCAAAACGGAAATAATACAATTTTATCTGCAGGAAACAGTTAAACATGCCCTTAAACATGAGTATATTTCAGCTCTGAAGATATTTAAGGGCCCTTTAAAATCTTAATATCTCTCGAATAGCTCATATCTCGCGAATTGGGCGGTGACTTATCTACCCTAAGCTGCCCTGTTTTGCAACCCCTAGTGACTTACAATTGCCAAATTTTATAAGTACAAAGGCGATAAAAGGAAATTTACGGTGCGCTTCAACAGCACCCCTGCGTTCAGTTTGAAGAAAATACCTGTTTAAGGGATGTTTATTGTTAAGTTTGCACCCTTCTATTCATAACATTTTCTGTTGAAATTGGTTATTGTGTCGTCTACAAAAGTTTCATAATATTGCGAGAATGTTTTTGAAATTAAAACTAAATACTTATGAACTTCGCTATTGTATTATTGTCTCTTTAAATACTGCTTACTATAACGTTCAGGGGAACATATTAAGAAAATTTGCACATTTTGAAGTTCTCAATAGTTCTCTACGGCGTGTGAATTCTTAAAACCCGTTTTTGGTCAGAGTGGCACACCATGTCCTTTACCCATTTCAATTGAAAAGGTAACCCGCGTTAAACGGTGGAGCGATAAAAGGGTTGATGGTAATGGTTACA
>DWFV01001686.1:0-10801 GCA_018246775.1 Parelbella machaon machaon | reverse complement strand
CTCGAGCTCAATTTAGCAAGTTATTCGACACTGCGATTAAAGTGAACTTTGTATGTACCTAGAACGTACTGAAAATTTTTGGCCAATCCATAATCACCTAATGTCTTCATTTGGTTAAAAAAGAATAAATCTAACAAAAGTTGCCTTTTTTAAAAAAAAATGTATATTCTTATTTCGCCCGCGGCCATTTCAGCCAGTACGTCCCACTTCGTGTAATCACTAAATTATTATACCGTATCAGTATGCAGGAGACGATGAATAAATATTTTCCCATTTTACAAGAGCAACGGATCGACAAAACCGCCAATTTTGTATGAAACCGCAAATAGGGTGCCCATTATCGGAACCCGATGCGCGCGAGCAGGGTTGTGTCGCTTTTTGATTTGAAAATGACTACTAAATAATTATAATACAACATTTACTCTTGCAATATACACGAAGAGAGAAAGAAATATAATGAAGAATTAATAGACAATTTTGTCCCCGTTTTTAACTGTCATGCTTGTTTTATTGTCCTTTACTCAGGTGATTTTGTAAGATTACTGCGCGCCAGAATTTGACCTCAGAACCCTCACAGTAGAAATATGAGTTCTAAACCACTAAATTATCGCCACCTTTCTTAAATAGATAGTTATAATACTAAACTAACGTTATCCATATAAATTAAATGTTGACCACCTTGATCACAGAGCTCCCGAACGAAAAAATAGCGTGCGCACCTGGCAACCCTGAGGTCAACTCGTTTGCGATACGGCGAAGGGGCGCCACTACATGATTGGATGATTGACGTGATCGTATAAGGGCAAAAAATCAATATTTCAACGATCGTACCTTCAATATTCCAGCGTCATATTATAAGTGGAGACTGTTTACTCTTTGCTAATTGCTTGCTATACCAGGAGCGTTTGTCCTAGAGTCCATATACTGCCTCATTATTATATAGTCCCCTACTATTTTCACTGTTACATTAGCAATTAACTCATACGTAGCCAAGAAGAATTTATATGTATATGTATTGTAGCCAAGAAAAATGGAGAATATATAGCAAATTCATTTATTTCGGCTAGTTACATGGACATCCATTCATGTTCAAGTGACAGATATAAAAGAAAGAAAGAATGAAAAAAGTTACGTTCATTCTGTACGCAATCCTAAATAAAATTGTTGGAATGTAACGCAGTGACTGACTACATGGAAACGCTCTTCGGGTCCGCATCAATAAAAATAGCCGCTATTAAATTTTTGTTACATCCATTGTTTGTGGGCTGATCGATAGATAACACTCCTCCGTCAGATGAAGTCGGCTCGTCATATCCCAACTATACATACTGTACAATGTAACGTAAGCTTATGTATAAACAAAACTCGGTTTAATGATAACGAAGATTATTACACGCGCCATTTTTTTCCAAAAAAGTAAACATCTTAGGTTATTCTGTGTGGCAATCAGAAAAAAGACAATTGAACTAAAAGCATATTTCAAATTTCAGTTAATACTTACGCCCTGTTATTTATATATATATTATACTCTAAGCAAAGTCGTTTATCCGAATAAGAAACAAATTCTTAGCACAAAAAGCGGGCATGCGAGCAAAACTTTTCTCTGAAGGTGCCGCGAACCGGCACCGTTGCCCCGCAGCGAGCGAGGGCCATCAGTCAAAGGAGATTGTTTTTAAACGCAAAAATATTAATTGGCTGACAATTTGCAAGCTCTCGAACCGGTTACAAATTGTAATGGATAATTGGATCCTCTTAAGGTAATCCATCACGACGTAGGTACACGAGAATCTTTTACATGCGATCTCGAACTTGTTGATATCGTCGTGTTGGCAGGACTCACTTTATGGCCTATATTTACATTTGGAATTAGCACTACATGATTACTGTGAGGAGCTTAAAATTTATGAAGATGTATAAGAATTAATGGAATGTTGCAGGGTATCATTTTAGGCCCATTTTTTTAAAATATCAACAACATTATTATATTTTGAAATAGTAGTAACAGGTGAGAATGTAAGAAACGATAGATAGAATGAAAATAGTAAGAAAATTAATTACTAATTTAAAACCTATTGTTATAAACCGATTAAAAGAAAAGATTTAAACTTTACAAACAAGAGTATTTAGTCTGTAACCAAGATTTTCAAGGTTTTATTAATTTAATTATGGCTATCTTTACTTGCAGGTATGTAAACCAGATATAGACTGCACCCTTCCTGAAAACAAATGGAGATACATCGAGAAGTTCACATGTCTCAATGAAGACAAGAAGTCCCTGAAAGAGATGCGCCTTTCCTTCCCCAGCGGGCACGCCTCCTTTTCAGCGTATACTATGTTCTATTTCTCTGTAAGTAAACAGATCATATCAGCCTACTCCCGTCCACTGTTGTACATAGGCCTCTCCAATAAGACGCCACTGACCTCGATTTTTAGCTTCTCCTATTCAACCGTTGCCAGCGATTTTGCATAAATTATCACTGCACCTTGCTTGAGGGCGTCCTTAGCTAAGTATAAGATGAATAATTTTTCTATTACATCAATTATATATTCCAGATGTACCTGCAAAAAAGATTTCTATGGCGCGGCTCGAAACTCTTACGTCACGGCATCCAGTTCGTTCTGATCATGATGGCGTGGTACACGGTCATGTCGCGCGTCTCCGACTACAAGCACCACTGGAGCGATGTTCTCGCTGGCTTCGGCATCGGCATTGTCTTTGCTGTACTCAACGTAAGCGATTCTGTCGTCTACTATGTACATATATACTTTATCATGAACATCAGGGACTTTTACTATTGTGAAATGAAATTATTGAGTATGAGATAATGTAATTTTTTTCTCTGCATTGCTTTATATTATGAATGGCAGATTAGTATTTGAATTTAAAAATCTAAAGACAAAAACAATACAAATCTAGGATACATCTGTATATTCTAATCATAGTTACTATTAGTACACCAGCTGATTATAATGTCACGACTCAACAGTACACTTTCGTTTCGGACTTGCGCAAGACGCCCAGGAACCGCCAGGTGCTGGGGCACGACAACGAACTGCACGCCACCAACGGCAACAGCCGCAGCGGGCCCGGCTGGTCAGTCTGACAGTCGCCCCCCGGCGAGCCGCGCACCCTCAGCGAGGAGGAGCTCTGACCACCGAACGTCTCGTGGATCTCCCACGAGTACATGGACACTTAGATGCGAATTAGGTATAACACAATGTTGTGCGTTCTTAACAGTGCGAGAGATGTTGAATTCGCTTTTTATAACTACGTGTGAGTGTTTTACAATTGTCACTGCCGATAGCTACCGTGTGGATTTGTGGAAGCGACTCGGTGAGAATCAAGTTTATTGGTGTTTCTGATTCGGCGCCATTTCATTTAAACTCCGCCTGTGTGGAGTTCGAAACGCGATTTTTCACGAAGCTCAGAGCTCTAAACAACTACGGAAATATTTCGTGGGAGTTTTAAGAGTGTTGCGATGTTTTCGGGAATATTCTCGCCGTTTAAAAGTCGAGTGCAGCTTTTCTGTGTTCTAGAAATTTCTTTGAATTTCGTTCTGTGGCTGCACAACGGCTACGTGTTACCGGGTTAACGGCAACTCGGTACTAAATTTGAATATGTGTATGTATATAATAATAAAGAAGTGTCTTCGCATTTGCACAATGTAATGGTTTCGGGCGATAGATATATATTGACAGATATATATATTTACGTGTTGTAAGATGAAAGAAAAAGCATTTTTTTCCTCTTGTGTCATAACACTTAGCAATTAAAGGATTCTGTATGATGTCTACTCTAAGGAATGTTTAGTAAGTGAAAGGGGAAATTAATTTTCATTATTTAAAATTTTATTATAAATACTTGTTGAAAATTTAAGATGACATTATTGGTGACATATGCGGATATTTAAAACTGGTTTATATATTACTCGTGGTGTGTCGTTGAGAGGCAAATGTGAGTATAATTTTGTGTACGAAAAACATAGTACTAAGTTTTTAAAATGTATATAATTCTATAGAAATATTTATGCACCGATCTAGTTTTTTCTTTCAATGTAGACACAGCACTTCGTATTTCTTTATGTAGATTGTAGCCGTACAATTTTTAAAGATATAAAAAAAAAATTAAAATGATACTTTAATATATACGTTGAAAAATACACATTACTATTATATAGGTCTATGCACTAAACGAATTAGAAAAACATATGTAATTTAAAATACGAGTTATTACGTCGAAAATTTATTAGAATCGATAATGGCGGATTAAATTTGTAGTGTACTCACGTACTGATAACATTGGATACGTTTTTACGTTGTACCGTTAACATTTAATATTGGTGTTTCATACTGTGTCGATGAGTATCTAGTTATAGGAATCGTGAAATTGGGGGTAGAGGTAAGGAGGACCGTCTGATATCTATGGGAATTAGGAAGTGCCCCGCCGTGCGCAGAAAATAGTTTCTATTACCTTCCAGAATAACGCTGGCGTATGAAAAACCACCATATGAATGTAGCTGTTGTATAGTGAATGAGTTAGTATATTTCTCTATCATACTCTAACTACATGTGGCGCTTTTTTTTAAATTTATCGCAGCGCGACCCTTGTTGTATATGTTTTAATGGACACTTTTTCATAGACAGAGACGGTCCTGCTTACCTCTATCCTCCATAAATCGCGTCTCAATTAGAGCGAGATAGAACCATGCGTTACATTTTTTTAATCCGACACTAAAATCTCACTAATATTCTCCCCAGTCGTGTATTGCCATCTCGTTTTTATCTAGCTTTGAAATTAAATTGTCACCCTCGCACTAATCAGCGGCTATTACTATGCATTTATTTTTTAACCATCTTATATTATTGTTTTACCGTGTTATACGGGGTAGAGAATTATTAAACGCATTAGAGTATTATTAAGCAATATTATTATTATAAACGTAGTGTTCCGTAGATTGTTGTCTATTATCTACATAGCAATTGACAAACCATAGAAGTACATTGTGGCTTAGTTTAATACGCACCGCTCTAAGTATAGCAACTTCTTACTGCACTGCCTGCCTCAATTGTAATGCAATTGTTAATGACTAGTACTAGTGATTGCAAAAAGGTTGGTTTTAATTTCAATAATTATATAACTGGCAATTACAATGCAAAATATTTTATAATAATTTTAAGGTTATTTTATATATGTGCAACTGACATATTAATTATTATATTTACGAATATTTTTTAAATGTAGTGTTTAATTGTAACATACAATGCAGAAAGAAGAATTTAAAATTTTGTTTAAAGATCAGAAACAATTTTAAGAGTGTGGCGTTTCTAACTTCTAGAGATAAAATTGTTCAATCTATTTATCGGTATTGTAATATTCAAGATCATTATTCAAGATACACCTCAAATTATTTATTAAAGAGTCAAGTCGGATATTATTTATGTATACAAGGTTCGTATTCTCTGAAACTATAAATTCGCAAGATCGAGACTTGAATTAAGATTCGGAACAGTACAGACGGAAGCTACCGTCTTATTTTGGTACGACAAATTACAACTGGCGCTTCAATATAGTAAACTAAATTTACATATTTATGAGTTACCGACTGTTGCCGATTGAGTTAATATTTTTTTTTTGTAACAAATTCATGAATGTTATTAATTGTCTGTGGTAGAGTCGACAACAGCGCACGGTGTCCAATGCAGGAACTAAATTATCCGTCAGACATCAGTTGTCAAATTAAAAGCTAAGTTTTTCCTGAAAGTTGTAGGATTATTTTAATACCTTTTAAATTGTTATGTTAAAATAACCTTATTCAGTGGTTAGTAGCGCTATTTATTGATTTTATTGAAATTGAATGTTCGAGTATGAAAGTCAAAAACGATGTTCATGGTGAACAACGATGTCTTCCTTTTCAATACTTATTTCATCTCTACTTAACAACTGCTATGCATTTTAACGAATTTGTACATATTTATCTATTAAGTGTTTTACTTATACACTTCATTGTAAAGTACAATTATTTAAGTTATTCTACTTTATTATTGAATTATAGTTTTTAAATAGTTAAAATATTTACATTTACAAATACATAAGGCTTTTAGTTTATTTATTAAACGTTAAAATATTAATAGATATTATGTAGCGGTATTGCCTTTTGAGTCTCGAAGACTACAGTGGGCTGTATTTTAAATTCTGTGATATGTAGTTGTAAAAAAAAAAATTGCAGTTATTTTGTGTAGATTTTTAACTACTGGTCTTTCAATTTGCCCAGCTTGGGGGGTGCATGACTTTTATTTTTGGAACCAGAGAAGCAAACCGATATTTAGGGAATTTGATCATAAAGTTGGTTATAAATTTTTTCCCTGAGGACTCAAGAAGACCTGAAGCAGTAATAGAATGCCATTTAAATTGGGCCTTTGTTACAAACAGCAACTGCTCTGTCACTGATATTATCAGAATATTACTCAAAATTAAACCTGATACCCTACAGACTCAAAAGATATTTAAGGCAGACTATTCAAGAATACCCACTTGTTTTTTTTATTTAATAACATGAGACTGCAGTCATTTGAATATTTTAATTTTGGCTATGTATTCACTATTATAACTTTTTATGTCCCAATATTAATTGTGGTGATATGTCCACTGCCATGCAGTATTCTTCATTTACTAAGTGCTAACTAAATGTGTACAACAATTCCCAATCTGCTGTAAAGGATTATATTATAATGTACATATTATCAGCTTCAAAAGGTGAAAAGTGCATCCATTTCTTAAGTAATAACTAAATTGAAATAAGATAATCGAACAAGACAAATACATTGAGCACATGAAACATATATACATACTTTCTGTGTTTTCTTCGGAAGGCAGCATAAATGTAGGGCAAATAATAAAATAGGGATAGCACCTTGGGATTTTTTTAATAACTTTTAATTTGTAGTCATTTTGGTTTTAAGTAATGTGACCAGAATTTTATGTATTCATAAATAAACATGTAAGTTCTGTGTTTTTACACTTATTCTTAATTAAATCTTCATTTTCATACCTACTTCTAAGGCAAAACACCCCATTTAATAAATGAGCACATAAATGTAGATATTGTAGCTGGGAATTTTGCAAGCATTTTTATCGAATTGGAGTTTTAACATAATTATAACTTTCATAAATATTTCTATCTTAGGTGCTAGATAAATGTGTACATATATGTGTATTGTTTGAAATTTAATTAATATTTCTGTGTTCACATTGATAATTTGTATGGTAACTTATCACATTATCACTCCAGGCCCCTTACAATGTTGGCAGAAAGCACCAAGTGCCGAATATTTCTAACCATAATATGGACCTGACTGGTTTAAGATAACTTATGTTGTGGTAACCTTAGTTCTAACATATGATGTTTAAAATGTAACCTAATAATTTATCAAGCATTTACTGACAGTCAAGTTTTATTGTTAATATGAATACAATGGAAAAAATTTCACTTTTCTTATATACAATTTTGATATAGTTTGAATTCAAATGTTTATAAAAACTCTGTCTTTAGTGAAATTACATCAACCTGCCTTCAGTTAAGTGTGTTTTTGTTTACTTTTGCAATTATGTCATGATGTTCTTCAGTTTTTGATAGTGTAGGCATTTTTATTATTATTGTTGTTTAAATTGGTTGTATTGCACAGTCAATTTTAATGGAGATTGTCCCATGAAGGTTTCCAACAATATATCAAGTAAAGGATTTATTTATGCTGGCGAGCAAGACATATAATTTACCTTATGTGTAACTGATTATGAGAGTATTATTGTATATTGAGAGTATTTTGGGCAAAATAATAAGAATACTAAGATACTATACTTGTGTTGCAGAATGTCTAAATTCAATCCAAAGTTCTAAATTGTCAATGTGAACCCAGCATTTCTTAACATATTGTAGTAATTGTATCAATGTATTATGTGGTTTTTGTTGCATCTGAGCAACTGTAGACTATAATAAAAGGAAATATGTTAGTGTGCTTAAATTTTTTACGATAATGACCTATTTTAAAATTACACAGTATATTATTGTGCTATGTATATGAAGTATTTATGTGTGTATACACAGTCTGTTTCTTCTGTAAACTGTACAGTTACTATTTATGTATAAATATTGACCACACTTTTAAGGGTGCACTTAATTTACCATCTTTTATAAATGTAAGAAAGGATTGCACTGCCGAGTACTTTTTTTGGCAGCTTATTTATTTTCTTTATTGTAGTTAAGGTAACATAAAGCATAATAAACTGGTTTATTATTCACAAAACTTGTATTATTTATTGCCCCTGGTGATTTAGATATCTGATATACTCTAGATTTTTAAGGTGTTTCTGTGTTTACAAATGCATGCTGGTTAAACTTTTATCGGGACTGGTAACCGAAATCACTGAATGCTTTAGTCCATTTTATCTTAAAATGATTTTTGGATTGTTGTTTACTACACCACTAACAATAGCTATGTCCATAAAAATTAGACGCCAAAAATATTTTTTCTTTTATTTGTTGTATATGTAATGCATTCAAAAACGTTGCTTCATTGTAAAATAACTTTATACGTAAAATATTATTTTTTCTGTGTATAAAAAACGGCAGCCTGTGATAAAATCGATGCGACACGCTTTCCAAGAGTTCTGTATTAACTAAATTAGATACTAAAATTATTATCGTTTTCTACTTCCGTACGTCGTAGCTACAGAGAACATACATGCAAAATATGCATCTATGACCTACATTGTCACATATTTGTTCTAGCGAAAAGTTAGTTTTATGTGTCAATGCGGCAAGCTCTTATAATAAGTTCATGATTATTATGCATAACTAACGCCATCTATCCATATTTACTAATAATTTCTCACTATGCACCAGCTTGCAGATAATTACATTACAATGAAACAGATGGCGTGGTTTTATTTATATGAATGTAAATTAACCTCCTTTCTTAACGACTTTTATGGCTACTCAGGATGCAGTTTCAAACAGATGTTTACAAAAAATGGAATAATAACAGCAAATTTTACAGAAACGTGAAAGTAAGACGTAAAATTTCGGGACTACATAGTATTCTCCTGAAGTTTACTTATTTATCGTTCCTTCATAGCTTGTGTGAAGCGCTGTGCATGTATTGTGAACTTAAGTATCTTTCGCAACAAAGCGAGACAGATAGTAAAACGGTCGGCCATGGCCTAACCGAAAGAAAGAAAGCGAGGTAAGTACGAAAGATACCGTTTTACTTATCGTACTAAAGGCTCTTGAACTGTAAACATGACAAAATCGTTCTAATTACTATAATTCAATTGCCACATTTCATTCTATTTGTTGTTAATAAAGACGAATTTGCCTTTAAATAGATAGTTGCAAATATTACGGTATACCTTTTTAATGATATGACGCGCCGGTATGACTAAAGCCTACCCACAGATTAGTCAGTTTATCAGTGGTTATCATTCAATTCGCTGCTTGCTTGCGAAACAATTTCTTTTTATTTATTTAAAAGTGGTATATTGTTGACAGATGTTATTCAGTCTTCATCTCGACGTGTCTTGGTTATAGTTTTGTCTGTGCTTCGATTTTACCGCCTTTTATCTTAACTCGCAAATAAAAATATTTAGCACTACGAATTCGGAAGTGCTTAAATTACAGTTTCTTATTGCATCTTCGTTGTAACAGTACTTTAAAAAAATGGCGATGGACAAAACGATATGGAAGATAATATTGGACTTCTTAGTTCTAGCCTGTGGTGAGTAAAGTGTATTTTGCACTATACTTTTGAATATTTGATTTATACTTACTATATATGTAATTAATTACTTTTCCTCTTCTTTTCTTCAGTTGCTTTAGCATTTCACCGTTTTTTGTAACAAAATATAATAATGTTTTTCGATTTACTTTAAGGCAACAGACTTTTATGAAATCATAATAAATTTATAGAATATTAAAACACTTCTTAAAGGTTATATATTTTGTACGTTGGGCAGAGAAATGCCCTGTGAAATCATACACAAGCTTATAACTCGGATCAATATTCAGTACCTCTAACTCCTGATTATATTTTAAAAGAAGTGCTCAAATTGAAATAACATGGCCAGTTATATCTTTGTAAACATTTAAAAAAAATACAATTTAAACACGCACCTAAGCCTTTAAAATCGACGACCATTCAATTTATTTGTTTATTTGAAAATAGAATGGTATAAACACAGGCCACTCAAAAAACTTTCTTAAAACCTAGAAGTGGATTTTATTTTCATTCCGACCCTTTTCATCGTTTCACGATTGGAACACAGGTATTCTCTCATAATGATATGGTTAAAGCCATAGTCTACCACGCTGGCCAAATGCGGTTTGACAGACTGCACAGGCCTTAAAGTATTTTTTTTTAATAAACTGTAAGGTATGCAGGTTACCTCATAATGTTTTCCTTCACCGTTAGCAACTGGTATTTAATCTAAAATATCACTCACAATCAGATAAATTATAGTGATACTTAATCCGAAATATCACTTAAAGTGAAATAAGGGAAGCGTAATGTTTGAGAATCATTAAAATATACACGCGAATGAAATCGTTAACAACGAGGTGGGTACTATAATAGGAATCGATTAAGAGATTACAGTTTTAACGATCTTGGAAACTTCTTTAATAAGGAAAATGATGTTAGAATTTCTTGGATTGTACACTACTATTGCTAATAGGTGACATTATATTTGTTATGTTACAGTACTTATTAATATCTAGTATTGTTGTGTATTCTGTAATTAATTAAATAA
>DWFV01001685.1:0-10801 GCA_018246775.1 Parelbella machaon machaon | reverse complement strand
AAGGGTAGCCAGAGAATTGAGTACTATTACTGAGAATATCAAATAAAAAAAAAACAATAATACTTTGCCCGACCCAGGAATCGAACCCAAGACTTGTTTAACAGTTGCAATTGTAACCACTTTTCCAACAAGGCAGGCAATTTGGACATTTTTCCATTTTAATACTAAAGAAAAAATAAAGTGCAAAGCCAAAATGTACTCTCTCGCTGAAGAAAAGAAAGGCAGTAATTAGCGGTGAGGGTGATAAGAGTTGTAAGAGGCAATCCAGCTAAAACTTAAGCACGCTAAGAAAATGCCAAGCACCTCGGTATTTCCCAAGATTTCAGCCACTTTACACTACAAAATGTTCGGAGATGCTGGAAAATTTTGTAACAACCACTAAATACGGTGCTTTCAAAGAATCAAGATATTATTAAGAGGATTTTTAATTTTATATAAAATGTAACTTCACGCCTATATTTCCCGGTAGAAGTAGGCAGAGGAGAGTAGTACACTGCCACGTTATACCAGTTATGTTATACGTTCTATGGAATAGGGGTGAGCCTGTTGCCTTACGCCGGGCATAAATTTAGACTCCGAGCTACTAGACAGCCAATGACTACTAAATAAGTCACATGCTGGCTTATGAAGAGGTAAAAAGTCTGCGACTGGCGTGCGTGTATGAATAGAGTGATAAATGTAAAAGAAACATGTCAGGTCTTCAAGGATAGAGACTTTTTGCGTTCAGTGCTCCCTATGTGCCCCAGAAGGGACATGGCGTGAAAATACAATAATAATAATAGAGAGACTTCTTAGCCCAGTGGTAAGTGGGACTCACTGCTGAGCTGGTGGTTGTGTCTTCGATTTTGCATAAGGTCAAATAAAATAGAATAATGGAATTTATATACGTATGGATAATGTCATGGCTTTGGACATTTTTAACATATAATAGTAGCGACAGCCCTAGCTGAGATACGTGATTCTAATATTAAGTACATTAACAATATGGCATTGGATTAGAACGAAACAAGAATTATTAAATTTAACATTTGGATATCTTTAGTATTAATATCGCATACAGGCATACAAATATGTTGAATCTAATACTAAAAAAATATTTTATATATATTAAAAATACGGTATATGTTATAGTAGAATATGGTATTTACGGGACAGCACCACCGCTACGCCTTTTTCCTCCCGTAGCTGGATTGTTCTCAAAACAATAAGTCTATAAGTCGCTAGCTATAATAATACTTCTTGCTTTGAACCGGATTGAAACAATCCCTGTAGACACAGCGCCATTGTCGCTCCCCAAAGGAGAGGGATTTAGCTACCCAGAACCTCTGGGGATAGAGACCGAACAAATCGAAGTTAGTGACAAGATGTATGAAATGAAACCGGTTAGCCCGAAACCGGGCTTTTCATTAATTTAGGTAGTTTTTATTTACCAAACTTTTATAGAAAACTTGAGATTACATTCAAGTAACAACAAATACGTCTGGTCGTGTCAACGATTTGAGTAGGCTTAAGAACTCGACCCGTTTTGAGGACGAGGACTTAGAGTCCGACCAAAGTTCAACCAGGCTTGTGTGGCAGTTCGTATTATGGTCTCGTTTTCCAAAAATAATACCCAAATTAGTATCCTCTTTTGGCGCCATTGTAACTTGACCATAGTTGTTCTGTTCTTCAATTTTCCTCAATACAAGAAAACATTACTTCTATCATGACTTATGTACTAACTGGTTCTGTTTCTTCCAGCGCCGCCTCACTCAGAAATACAGCATAGCGGTAGGAGTGCCCACCTTGGTGATACGAGGTCGCGCAGTCCGAGATGCTTTACTCAGCGACCCTGAAGGAGAGCGGTTTCCCTGGCCGGCGCCACCTCTGCACGAGGTTCTGAGAGGAGTCCAACTTCAAGGAGAAGGGGAGAGCAAACAATACGAAGAGTTACCACCTGACTCTATCAGAGTATTTTATTTCGCTGCTCACTGGGTGAGTTTCAAACGTATATTCGTATTCCTATCTTCGTTTTGCAATATTTCGGCTTAAGCCAAAAAAGACATATTTTTGAAATCTCAACTAATTTCTACTAAATTTTTTGGCACATTTCAATTCGGAGTAAACTACAAGGAAAAAATGGTTGTTATAATATGTCATAGACTATGATGTTAAACCATCTTATCTTGAGAGAAAACCGTGTATAACAGAGCGATGAGATGACGTTGAGAGTAACTCATTTATTTATTTTATAATAAACCGCAATATAGCCTACCGTCAGTAAATTTAAAAAATATGCAGATTTAATAAAATCAATGAATCAGAAACATCAACGCATTCACTATCGAATATTCATTTGTCGGTTCTGCGAGCGGACGAATTGGAATGCACTCTACCAGAGCACTTTATATTTACGTTTGATCCACTTCTGTGCAATTGAGCTTGCTGGCTTTAATTAACGAGTTTTATCCAGCGCACTGATTGTTTTGGAATTGTAGTGAAAATCTTATCTTTATATGGAAAAAAATATTATTTTCTAATTACTGAATGCAAGAGGGTTCGAAGAATCTTTGGAATAGTATGGCTTATAATAAAATGATTAATGGAAGAACATTTACGTACATTTATAAATAAACATATCCGTTTGTTTCTTTATTTTTTTAATTCATATAAAACCAAATTAATCTTAGATAACCTTTTTTTAATTATCATTTTTATTATATCGTTACGCCAGGCCCTTTATGTGGTAGGCAGAGAGCATCGAGGGCCAAATACCTTGAAGGCCCTGACGTGCTACACCTACATTCATCACTCTGTTTTAATATCAATGATTGTGTCGCAATGCTTAACAGTATAGTTCTTCCAGTGCCCACCGTGCCGCTCGTTCGCGCCAAGTCTCTGCTCGGCGCTGTCAGCTGTTCGCAAACGACGGGCGAAGTACGCCAACACTCAACTCATACTTGTATCCAGTGACAGGTAAGTCTTAAAAAACGAACCAATCCATCAAGCCTATTTACGTTCCGCTTATGGACACAGATTTACCTCTCAGATCGAGAAGGATGGTCTTATCCTTCTCATCCTAAAAAAGATATCCGTAATAAAAGGTTTGATGATAATAAAGATCCATAAGAAGATGACCTAACGTAAACAGTGCTTTATATATAATGTAACAACTACTCGGCTCATGTATGCGGTGTAGTTATGATAGCCGCAACCTCGTATCATATGTCAAAAGGCGCTTCAAACATGGATTCCCTTTAAATTATTTCTCTTTGAACTACTTCGAATGTTCCAGAAGTGATCGTAGCCCTTAAAGTAGGGTACTTTGCAAACTGTACAGCAGTTAAAGTCGGTTGTGGTTAAACTTTGTAAAGGTCATTGAATATTGACGAGGCGCTATGCTTAGGATATGTAAGTGGCTTTATACACCTCATAAAGCCGATCCCACAAAGTATTTTCCCATAAAGTATTTCCAAAAGTTGTTCAAAGTATTTAAGCGATTCCGTAAATACCTTCAAATAAAACAGCACGAAATAAACTTCAACAAAGCCGGGAACTGAACGAAAACCTTAAAGCACTTCTGTAATTTAAAGCAAATTTTCCTGAAACTTCCAAAAGATGCCAACTTTGTTAAGCTTCTTTCACACAGACCGCGAGCGGATAAGTTTAAGTTACTCAGTGTTTTGTGGAATAAATGGACAAGAAATTACTAACTTTTATTTAGGGAATACAACAAAAGAAACATTCGTATTAAATTTTGATCACGAATGAAAGTGTATTGAATAGTTTGGTGGATTATTTAATAAAACTTTTGCATTTTATAGGTTTTAGGCTAAAAAGCCAACTTACAAATTTTCCATCCTTCTTGCTGGTATATTTTACCCTGTGATCATTGCTATTCTTTACCCTAACTCGCTCGCTGTCCGTAGGGTAAAAGACAACAACCTTGCCACGTTTACTTGCCTTTCACTCGCGACCTAAACGATATTTTGTTGCGAACTCAATTTGGCGAATAAAAGACGGAACAAATTGAGTTTTATACGACTGAACGAGCTCGGTCACGCCACTGTTTCTTTGAAGGTAGTTACATGCCACCTGGCTTCATATTAAAAGACACCTTATTACCTTATTGACATTTATTACAGAAACAAACTTTTAACAGATTTGCCTGCATCGTGTGTAAGTGTATTTGTGTGTGATGTATGTAGTTGTATAATACTCGTAATTATTTTCCTTGTGCACTTGGCCAGTGTAATAGACTATCGCCTTAACCCTCCACTTCCGAAAGGGGACCAGTGTGCAACGACAAAAGAGTTGATGGTGAATAATTATGATAATAAATCTCGTCTGAAGAGTGGTATGATTTTTCATATTGACATCAAATTTTTAATTGTACGAAACACGTTAAAATACGAAATATAATTAGATATTAAATAGAGAAAAATCAAAATGTGAAAAGCTACTACCAATACACACATATCCGATCTCTCTTGTCTAATAGGATTATAACCTCCGATTAGATAGGCTCCGATATCTAATAGGATCAGAATTCACTACCCATTACTAATGCCAATTTTTCCCGTGACTATCAATGTAAATTTGACATGTGTTTTTTCTACATTATCTCAATGAATAATTTATCGACAGACCCAGGGTCTGCCGAATCTGTAATCTCTTCCATCAAACGGAAAATTACTAATCAAATAAGATTTTAGTCAAACGTGACCCTAGGGGACTTAAAAATAACTTACATTTGAAAAGAAGACCGACACTGAAACGATAAATGGTAAATAATAATTTTAAATGACAGCAGAATAAATTTAGCATATGACAACATAAATACCGAAGTACAAAGACTTATAAAGCTCCTAACAATAGTAATAAGTTCTTAAGAACCGCACAAAGGTAAAACCAGACAAACACATGTTCTCATCAAGTTCGGATGCACAATGTAGACGCAAAACAACTACTCCACGTCATATCCTGTGCGTTGCGTTAACCCTCTGGAGCGTGCCCTCCTGCGATTGCAAGGGGTTGACGCGACAGATTACGTAGGCAACAACCCTACGGCTTACGGTTGAACGAGTAACGAGCTTGTATTAGATTTGTGTGCAAGCGACGATACCAAATGTATTATATTTGCATGAATTGCTTAAGTGATTATATGTAGATAAAACAAATTTTTATTCTTCTCTTTTATTACAAAGTGGTAAGTCTTCATGAGTCATTTTGTCTTTTCGGGGAGATGATAGATGTAGGTCCCTTTCCTTTAGGCCGTTCAACGCATATCTAGAAGCTCCATAATCTCCACTGGAATGCATGTACATAATTTCTCTTAGTATTCTCACTAGAACATGTAATTCCCAATATTCTCGCGCTTTTAAAAGCTCGTAAATTTTGGCCATAACGAACTACTGATTCGAAATGATGAGATGCAAAATCTTCACTGAATTCCTTGTTCTGAATCATAAGAATTTAGAACGCTTATGGTTCTAAAGCATTTACGAATCGAAACAATCTGTCACGCCTGGTCATAATATCGAAAAGCTACATCTAACACAACGTTATCACAAAAAAATTATAATTTACAACTATTTTAGATTAGAGGATACAGATAAACGAGCAGACTCTCCGATAGAGCTCAATGCAGCTTACTGACATCTGCTGTCCAATATTACATGGAAATAGAAGTCAACCATAATTTAACCGCATATTCTAGCCACTGATCACTAGGTAGAATGTTTCATGTCCCAAAACGTCTGTCTGTCTCTTCAAACCGAAGCAACAACAGAAAAGCTTCTGCCCTGCAAATCATTATTCATACGAGACTTATTCAACATCGCCTATCTTCAATCTCTCTCTATACAACGCAACGGTAATTTAAAGCGAGAGATCCCCTATCAGTCGTTTTAGGTTCCAAGTGGAGCTTTAATACGTGGTTGACAAATCCCAAAATCGCTTGAAAACGATATCACATGGGATGTTTTAATGGCAAAAAGCTGAGCTGAAAGAGAAGTGTCAAGTGGCGAGTCAGTCGACCACCTTTTCATTGCTGTGTGCAAACTTATTTTGCTGATGAAAAACCAAGCGCTTTCGTGTCGAGGCTTTTTTTTTGAGAACACGCAAAGAGTCATCCAGTGAAGTTTTGACACCGTATCGTTTGGAAAATTATGATTCTGGGTTGCACTTTCAATCGCTTAACTTTCATTACGTACTAAAACGTGTCAGGTCTCCGCGGCTTGTGCCATTGATTTTTCCTTAAAAAATTAATTAATTTCGCTTTTGGAACCTTGTTTCCAGCGTTTATCTTTCGAAGGGGAACATATTTCTCCTCTATTCACTTATCTGTAATGCCATTATCTATCATATATTTTTATCATCGTTTGCACGTTGAATGATGTACGATCTTTCGTACATATTCACGCAAGAAGAAGATGGGAAGTTATATACTAAAAATTTTTACCGAATATTTAGAACAAAGTTTGGTTTCGCAACACCCATCAGAGCGCACACCAGGTATCCTTGCAGGTTTTTGAATGCATCATCATCATTATGTTAACTGATGAAGACTGTCACTAGGTTCTTCACTACTTTGCTTTCAGTTAAGCAATTTTAGATGACGATCAGCAAAAAACTGTTAATAGAATTTGCGGGCAGGCAAAATGCGGCAAGATAGAGAAAAGGCATGACGGCGTTTATAATAGGAGACCATGACACCAATTCCTCAGCAACCTAATAACACAATATAGGGTTAATAAACAATTTCAACAAATGTAGGTACTCAACACAATAACGGTTAATATCCTCGTTTTTGTTTTATCGTAAAACTGTATTTATTTCAATTCTTTAAAACTTAACGCCATTATGAATTTAACGTTAAGTGGTACATAATGAATGCTTTTGGTGACTGTAAAATTTGTGCAATATCACTGAAGTCATATTTAAATCATTTTAACAAAGCTTTCTATTCCCTCCCACTTTTATTATCAACGGTTTTGCAAAGTCAGCCAAAAATATATCTTGCAAATATTTCACGTTACTTCGGGAATAGATTAATGGGAGAGGAATGTAAGCGACTTGTAACGCCACGTCATTCCCTCTGGATATTATTGATGCCTCGTTTTCACGGAGCTCTTCCGGTATACAGGGCGTGTTACAAAACATCTATGTATAATAGTAATGGGTACAATAAAAAGAAACATTTCGGTTTGGATTATCTGATACACTTACTCTATCATAGATAAAATCACTTATATGTAGAACGTTTAAAATAATATTTTTTGAATATCCATTTGTATGCTATAGTAAAATATATTGTGATCGCTGCGACTAAAGAACACAATGTGCTTGTTGTCGTAAACTCTAATGAAGAATATCAGAAAGGTAATAAAGAAAAAAATAATAACATTTTTTTAAAAACACAGATTATAAATTTGTGAAAACCAAATTTTTTGGCATCGTCATCATTCCATTTATCGTTTGACTGTTGGACACTCGTCTCCTCTTACAGAGATAAGGATTAAAACCGTAGTCTGCTTAGCTGGCTGGTAGTATTCACCATTACAGCGTATAATATGTAATCTTTCTTTTTTTTGTGTACCTTCATTCTTTATATGTTACTGATAAATCATCAATAAATGAATCGTTGATCTGTTCATAAATCTTATTCATTACGTTCTCCCTCCACCAATCTGTATTGGAGCTCGAGATGGAGTAAGAGATCTAATTCCCAACAGGAAGTCTCCATGAACCGCATCCAAATTGGATACTAATCCTAATAAATCCCAGAGCGGGATAACAAAATATGACGCCCAGAAATTTTCTCATTAAAATTCCGCATCGCTGCCCCTCAAACAACCCTGCAAGTTATTTACATAAAGACGCCAAGACAGCATTGCTTACGCCCATTTCCTGTAACGACTTGCATTCTCGTATATATTTTATTTAACTTACTGGTCGTTACGTTGTCGCACCAGCTTTTATATAAAACTCCCAATACATTTATGGATTTTTGAATATAAACTAATCCACATCTAACGTTTCTTCTTAACAAAGACTGGGATAAGAAATCGGGCTCAATCGACCTATTAATCGATAGTTTTAATCGAGTAAAATGAGGTCATCTTTGAAAACATCGAGCAAATTTCGGCAGCGTTCAATATAATTTCACGGGTTTCTTTTTATTTCGATCCATCGTTTAGCAGATATAGTGCTGGCAGTTTATTGTATTCAGTTAGAGAAATACGGGTAAAAATGGTAAAAACATAAATGATGTGTTTGTAATGAATATACACGAGTATGTATATTCATTCTCATATGAGTATAGTACAACGAAGTCATAAGTTATATACATTTGAGTGTGTTGTGTACATAGACCTACAATATAACATGTAAAATGTAAAAAATGCATTCAAGTATAGTTTGCACGGTAACGGAATATTATTTCGCCGAAGGTAATTATCAGTCAGCCGACGGGCGCTATACAAAGAACACAACTCAATTGATGCGAACTCTCAACTTGTTCAAAGCAAACAAAACAATGACGCCTGCGATATAAGCGCGGAATGAAAGCACTGCCTACCTATGTACATTATTAATTAACGATCGAACTTAAAACTCATTTCGTTTCGTGTTTTGAAAATAACAATCCATTCAGCACGGTAACGGCATACCGGAGTCTCGTAAAACTACTAATTATTTTGAAAATGCTTTACAAAACAGAGTTGATAATGCTGAAGCGCACTCAGCTAGCGGCTCTTCAGGTGAAATACGTATTGCGTGTGATTGTAAAAATATGGCGTTCCATAATTTCATGAGTCTATTAGTAACATAACTCCATGTACCTACATGTCGCGATTCCATAAATATGCTTTGTCTAAGGCAAGGTTAAAGGTTAGTTAAGGCAAAGAAAAGATAAGGTAAAAATTACATTCGATCACTAGACAAACATAAGAGAAAAAATCCAAAGTTATTTTTCTTCCTTAAATTTGCACTTTATAGCAACGCGCAGAAGATTTAAGGTTTTCGCTGATGGTGGCTGAAACTTTAAAACCAATTATAATCGTTATTAATAAACGAAAGGAAGGATTTAATCGTAGAGGGGAAGTGTGGGTTCAAATGAGAGCGGTAACGATGTAGAGCGCAGCGTCATGTCAAAGGGCGTGCGGACGGACCGCGAGCCGCCATGTTGCCGTGCTGTTACCCCTTGCGTATTTCGCGCCTTTTTATAGCTGCGTTCGTAATTAAAATACCATTATAACATTCAATTTCATTATTTTTCTTATGATATAATTAAGATGATTGATTTAATTATACTCGGTGTTCTCTGTCTTCTCTGTATATCGGTACTAGACGTTATATATTGGTACAGTAAAATAAAGAATAGTTATTTACTTCACTTTTTGAAATGAAACTTATTTAGAATCGCCGTGAACATATATATTTTTTAACACAAGGTATGAAGGTCTCGGATTCTTTGTTTCTATCCAAGCGCTAGTCCTAAATATATATTTTAGTATAAGTAATATAGCAGCAAGAGTCCTACGTCGCAGGAGATATCTTAAGGAATCCAGACGGGTAATAAAAAAGCGACATCATAAAAATAAACCAAATCAAATTCGCCGCAAAACGTTTCTTGGGGGGATGCAAAGTAAATACGGCCGTATCGCGAATGAGGGAGGAGGATTTGCTAAAAAACGCCAAGATAGCACGAAAATGGAGGCACTTCGGAAAATATAATCTGCCATTATTTTTAAATGGCCATCCCGGTAGACAGTAATGAAAGGCGAATGTTTGAGCTCGCCAGATAAGGCTAGGGTTGGCACATTGCACTTAAATAAACCATTTATAAGTCAAATATTCAAAACAAATTGTGTGGAATATTTCTCATCACCATCAATCCTATTCATCGTTTTACTGTTGGAGGCGGGTTTCCTCTCAGTATGTGAAGGGTTGATTGACACCATAGTCGGCTACACTGGCCGAGTACAGCTTGATAATCTTCATACGCCAGAGAGAAAATTACGGTGAAAGTAGTACACAGGACTCATCAGAATGTTCTCGAATAGCAAATTTTTTTTATTATATAAAATTATCACAAATTAGCAACCCTATAATTGCAACAACCCTCTAAGTACTAACTCGGAAGTAGACACCGACATTTTCCTTGGCATGTATATTTTATTACTCCGACATCGCTTTTTGTACAAATCATATTCCGTCTCGAGATGGGCGATCTTATTTTAGATTCTGTTATAACTCGTACTGCGGGCAAAATTGAGGGAAATTTGATTTATTTATAAATACAATACGACTCGCTTTCATAGCAAATAATTTGTTTACCAACGAGTGCTTACAAAACATCTATATAAATTAAATGATATAGGTACGTCTGCCGTTGTGCGTGCATCACGCAACAACTACTGGATAGATTTCAATTAAGTCTTCTAAGTTTTATTTCTTACACACTTGGTCGTTACCAATAAAAAAATCTAATTCAGATATCTTCATTTAATATAATGTTATGTATAACTATGATTTTTATAAGCACTATTTGATCAGTCATGTATATGTTAATGCTACCTTTTCTTGTCCTGGGTCCGTAGTTCTTACGATATTTTTGATGTTTTTTCCGCTGCGCATAAAGTACTTTGGTAATGTAATAGTAGGAACGTAGACAAAGACGTGGGTAACAGGTAGTCACAAATAGAAAAAGCATAGAGATTCAAATACGTAAACGTAAAAACGTTACATCACGCCTGTAATCCCCGAAGGGGTAGGCAGAGGAGTGTAGTACACTCCCACGTTTCACCAGTTACGTTTA
>DWFV01001684.1:0-10802 GCA_018246775.1 Parelbella machaon machaon | reverse complement strand
CAGTGGCGTGCCATTGGAGAGGCCTATGTCCAGCAGTGGACGATGACAGGCTGATAGTGTGTGTGTGTGTGTGTGATAGTCAAAAATACTACATAGATTCTATTCGTCGTAAATTCTCGTGTGTTGTTTTTATTCGAGTGATACCGATTATAATCTTGCGTTTCTTTTCGTTTTCAGGAGTCGTTGCAGAGTCAAACTTCATACGTGTCATCGTACTACGACGGTTCGGAAATTAGCAATCGGTCGTCGACACTTCCTCGGAGGCACAAAAGACATCTCTCTACCGAATCAGGGCTTGCCGGTTCTGTACAATACGATCATTCGCCAGTGAGACATTCAAGTCCAAGTTCCGGAAGTCTTCCTAGATCAACTTTGAGCAGGAGTTCAACGAACAAAACCATCTTAGATCATTTCGGACCACCACAAAGACACAGCGATCCCAAATTAAGGGATAGTTCCAGCGGCAGCTTACGAAGGGTAGACTATTCGGATCATGTAATGTCAACTAGCGGACCATCGAGCTTGGAGAGCACTAGCACACATCGAACACCAAGAAAAGAATGTAAAAATGGGCAAATAGACAACCAAAATTCGCCAATGAAAAGAAGCTACCACACGAGTGGTAGCAGCGGTCATTCCAGCTTAGAATCACACATATCAGACCGCACACTGAAACCTTCACCTAGTCATAGCAACGGAGCGCCGGGTCTTAGCAGAGCACAATCTCTGGTCAAAGTTCAAAGTTTGCAGAGTTCACCTAAAAGTTTACATAAATATAGGACGAAACCACCGATAATCGGTGGTGAAACTGTAAAGAATGGAAAAAATATTTCACCCAAAACTTCACCAAAAAACTGCCAATCCACACCCAAAAAAACCGCTACCCCTTTGCATAACAAGACTCTTGGGGCTAAAGTAGAGAATCCAGCCACAACAATGCTTGCAAGTTCTAATTCTAATAATTCGATTACTCTTAAAGTCACAACTAATACCATTTCGCAGAACGGTGGAACGAACACCAAAGTGTATGTACAAAATTCTCCGGTTCGTTCAGTTATTACTTTTGAAAACTGAAAAGTTACCGAAACTAGTAATGGAAGCAACATTTATATTATTAACGACGACAGACAAGTGGTATCCGTATCTCAAAACGGCGTAACTAATCAAACGACAAAAAACCCAACCGAAACTTCATTTGATGTATCTGTTGAAAAGAAAAAACAAATGTATCAAGAACAAGAGCCCATCAAAGTTCAGGAAAACAAATTCAATAAAAATTCGATGCACGACACAGGAATGAATAACAATCGCAAATTATCATTGCAAATTGGCGGGGCGACTAATAATAATAGCTTTATATATAAAAATCAATTAAACAATACCAATGAAGTTGCATCCAATCCGTCTTCGCCTGCTATACACAACAACATACACAATTTGGAAACAACGACGAACAGCAATCCGTCGACTCCCACTAAGAGTTACGACAATATAATTGGATCTTTGGGTAGTCTAAGATACCAAAAAAATGCTCTATCCTCAGCAAACAGCGGTATTCAAACGAATATAAATTCGAATAGCGAACTAAAAAGTGTCGATTTATTAAAAAAGGCCGCAGCATTACAAATGCTGAACGGTCTCCCAAACGTACACAATCACAACAGAATGAGTTCTGAATCGATAGCGAATTTATTAACGAAGGGCATTGACCAGAAACCGACGGTGCTCGGCTCGGAACCCAATCTGGCGTTGAAAAAGCAGGAACCAATAAAAGATATTAACACTTCAACTGAGAAGATAAATTGCTTAGAAAACAAACAGAAAAGGTACAGCCTAAGTCAGGAAGGCAAAAAGGACAATCAGGATTTTTATAATTTTCCGAGTCTGAGCGACTTGAGCTTTAATTTCACTAGTATAGCAGCACAGAAGATTTTGAAGGGCGTCAGTATAAATAGCGTGGATACGTTGGTCGAATTAAACATGGCCGCCAACTCCGAAAAGCAGAACAATCGCGATGTCGCCGCGGTGTGCACCGACTTCGGCCTTGTATAGTACATAAGAATTGTTAATTTTGTTAAAATGTACAATAGTAGCCTTAACACATAATCATAAGCTAGTTGTATTACTTATTCATAACTTCTTCATAACATACCTATTTTAGATTCGCAATATAATTATCATAGTTAGTTTGATCTTTGTACTCATTTGAGATTTTGTACTCCAACTAAAAGAATTTATCCCTTACATGTATCCTTCTAATGAATTTTTTTAGTCTTTACTAACTTATCATCGAAAGTATCAACGTAGGAAAACAATGTATCGCAGTATTCATTTGAATCGATGTTATCGTAAGGTTTGGTAAATTCTTAGTTTGTAACTCGCGCGAAATGTATTGAGACAATAAATTATCCTCATGTGTATTGGCCTAAGAACTAACCATCCAAAAGGAAATTTAGTGCCTAAGAAAAATTAATAATTGCCTTAAGATCGTAAACTCATTAATAACGTATTAGACAACTATATACTTACTTCCATTTCGCTAACTTCTTGCACGTTTACTTCAACTATCACTCCTTTAGTATTAAAATTACCTACCTTTTTCCACACATTTGCACTTCTGTTCGTGCCATCACACTTTCCAGCGACAAAGTTGAGTACAAACTAGAATACCTTTACCCATAAAACAGATTCCATCCAATGATGGGAATTTATAACGACTCGTTTTGTAAAATGTCATGTATAAGTGCCATAAATAAAACCATAATATAATGTGAGAAGAGCAAATCAGGCAATGGGATTGGTAATGAATGATTGGTTGACATTGTATTAATTTGTTCACTGTACTCAAAGTGCAGGCGAAATAAAGGGTAATATTTATTCATTAGGAAATATAATCGAAAGTCAATGCATATTAGTTTAAGTGTTCAGTAACGCCATTTGTAAAGATGTATTAACAATATAAGTTGATGCTTTAAAACTGTGTGTATTTATTTTTCCTCATACATGCATTTTTACGAAATATACTTTGGCTTTATGTACTTCAGGCCTCCTCAAGTTGTGACAATCTTTTCTTTAAAATCCTAAGCAATATAACACAGAAAACCGGTTTTTTCTGTACTCTGCACGTATATTTACAATAGTGGCCTTTGAACTAAAAAATTACAATTTTTACATTCTCTAAAAGGGAAAATGCACCAATTATTGGTCATTTAAATGTGGTGTAAAAAAATTAGAAGAGTCTGTAGCGTTTAAATGTTTAAATTAAAATGTGTAACTTTCATTCAATTATATTTCTATTAATCTGTCATATTTTAGATTCAATTCACGAATAGCTGAACGAAGTGTTAAGAAAATGTTCTATTTGGAATCCTTATGATTATATTATTCTTGATGACTAAGCAGGAATGTCCCATGTCTTAGTTTGCCTCCAATTCACATAGAACCAAAGCGGGTGATTCAAACAATGTTTCTTTCTTAGTAATAGCATTAATAAAAACACCAACAATAACTATCCTAATAAACTTTAAGTATACCATTCACATTACTCCTTTGCCATCCCATAAATTCTTTGAAAACCATAATTGCAATAAAATGGCAAAAAATATTTCAAAATGTTTCAAGATTATTTTTGTGAACATACACCTGTTTATACATGAGTAACACCCTTTAGTCATTCTATTGTTGGACATGGCTTTTTTAGAAAAGGTTTAGATCATTGCCTGCCAGTGACCAAGGGCACTTTGGCACAATTCACACATTAGTGAACAATATGGTTAATTCTAGTGCCAAGGTTTCATCACTATGTTTTCCTTTACTGTTCTTATAAGTATTTATTATCTTTTTAAAGCACAAATACTTTACAAGGTGGATGCCAGGATTTTTCCAGGAGTGGTGACATATAACTTAAATGTCACTATTGACACAAGTCCAAGATGTTCATAAATATTTAACATAACATTGGTAATCTCCAGTGGTAGGCAGAAGAATATAATACTCACCCACATTTCACCAATTACATTTATGTCGTACAATGGAATAGGTGGTTTGCCTATATTGCCATACATTTGTTTTAAGTTAGACTAAAGTAAATTTTCTAGTGAAAATTTCTACTAAAAAATCTGATTTAGAAAAATCAACTAGTACCCCAAAAGCAGTGATAGCCTAGTGGTTAAAAATTCAGCCTCTCATTCCGTGTGTGCTGGGTTCAAATCCATGGCACGCACCTCTTTACAAAAAGTGTTTTGTTTAAATATCACTTGCTAACGGTGAAGAAAAACATCGTGAGGAAACCTGCACACATTAGAATTTATAAAAAAAATTTCTGAGGTGAAGGTGAAGTCTGCCAACCCACACTTGGCCAGTGTGGCAGACTATGGCCTTAACCCTATCAATATGAGGGGAGACCCATATTCCAACAGTGGACTGACAAATGGGTTAATTATTATTTATATTATTGTTTTATACTAATACCCAACCAAGGAATCGAAACTAAGATATTTTAATAAGCAGTCATACTAGCAACATTCCACCAACAAGACAGTCTTGAACATGTTCATAACAATTGAACTTAGACTTTTTATAGATAAGAGGCTTGCAAATTCATTTTGTTTACTTGTATTCATATAAGTATTTACAATATAATTCTACACTGATATGGTACTGGATTATCACCAACAGTGGTTATAAATGAAAAAATAAAACATATAAATGTGACAAAATATAAAATTTAATTAATGCTACTTTAAGTACCTATTAAAATTAACAGGTGCAATACAAATACATAACTAAATTAGGAGCAAGCTATAGTGCTATGCTCCATTACATCTATTACTTGAGTTGGCTCGGTCTCTGGATGATTTTTTATAGAATTCAACCAATCGTCAGTCGGATTTATCTTTTTAGGATCTGAGTCTGAACTTTCACTTTTATCATCTTCTACATTTGGCTTATTATTTACACTAGCAGTTTCATTACTTTGAAATGAATCCTTTTGATTCTGTTCGTTTGAATGCAGAGGCAACAGTAAATCCATATCTCGTAATGCCTTTGGAATCTCCTCTGTTTGGATCCCAATGTTACACATACGGGTGCAGGTTCTGGTTTTCTCTTTCAAGTCAGCGTTTTCTATAGCTTTCAAGTGTTCCTTGTCATATTGAGCTAAATCCTCGATTATATTATAGGAGTATATATGGTCATCGTCGGCACCCACGCACTCTTCCAAAGTAAAAGTGTTAGCATCAAAATTTAAATTCTTAAAATCTATTACACCATAATTATTAACATTATCTAATAAAGTGGACTCGTTTTCGTAATATATATGAATATTCTGGACACAATTCCTTTTTGTATTTTTGTCAACTTGGCATTGTTTACGTATAGCGTCGAGCTGTCTCAAAGTTTTCAATTCCCTCGCTTTAAGTGTAGCATAAATTCGGGCAAACGAATCTCGCACGATAGCCTTTAACTGTAACACAGAAAACTCATCGTAAAATAGTGATGGAAATTTGGATATTAAAACATAATGTATTTTCAGAAAATACGTAAAACTTACATTTTCTATATTCTTTTCAAATTCATCCAATTCATTCGCCATGTTTGTTTATTTTCCATTTTATTATGTCAATTTGACAACCACCTGCGTAACCAATGCTGGTTTCTATATGCCAATTTAAATTTTATACGCGTATAAAACTTATTTATAATTGTAATTATTGAAGATTAATGACAAAGTTCTTAAAAATAACAGATCGCATATAAAAAACTGGATAATAATGTTATTTTTAATAAAAAACACGCTGTTTTTGTTTTATCACACTTACAGCAGCCTTGGTCTAAATGTAATTATGTTACTATCTATGGTTATTTCAGTCAAATAAAAATATCAACTTTATCTTTCACGAAATAGTTTTCTTAATACTATGGTAATGGCGATTTATTCACCAAAATATAATTTGAGCTGGCTACACCAATGTTAATGAATTGTCAATACAATTTCAAAAAGTCATAATATTTTTATAAAGTATTTGTCGACTGTACCATTAATAAAGTTCCACTATTTATTATTGTAATGCAAGAAATAAAATACCTATATATCGAATAATTATGATATGACCCAAGAAAATAAACGATATATTTATTTAAGTGATCTTTATACACAGACCGTAATACAAAGACTTGCAACATTGTAAAAAACGAAACCACTTATTGATTTTTCGTTTGACAGCGCTGCTTGAAAAGGAAAACATTGTTTCGATTCGGACATAGATTCTGCTCATAAATGGTATTAAAATATTTGATTCATTGCGCTCTGTAGGTACCTACTGTTTGAAATAAAAGATTTGTTTGTGGTTTTTGAGTGAATCAAAATGAGTGAACTAAGGCATCGGCGAGGTGAAGGCGACGCGAACGATAAAGTGGAAACTGCAGGAGAATCAGATCATGTAGATATATTTGTTAAATTTTTGCGTGGAAGCGGATATTAATTAGGACTTTTTTAATAAAAAAAATTCTTGCAATTGCTAGGTGGACTCCGAGGAAGAAAAGGTGTTAGAGGAGAAGTACGTCGACGAATTAGCGAAAACTTTGCCTCAAGGTACGGATAAAACACCTGAGATACTCGACTCCGCACTTTCCGGGCTTTCATCGAGGTAAAATATTTATTATATTCTTAATTTGATTAGTTTGAGTAGGATTTTAATTTGAGTTTGATATTTTTAGGAGTAATTTTATTAGTATGAGTAAGGGCAATTTTATTATTCTACCAATTTTTTTTGAGATCGGTAATATTCAAATACTTATTTTGTAAAGATGGAGAAACTGGGTGATTCGAGGCATCTTCACCTGGCTGATGATTGGAGGATTCTGCTTGCTGATCTATGGAGGACCTCTAGCACTTATGATAACGGTAAGTCACTATAACATTTCTTTTTAACTCAAATCACAATGTCCTTACCTAAAAAAAAGTATTGTGTGCCATAGTTTATATCTTCATGAAAGTCTGTATATGTTCTGAACATATACAGACTTTCATGAAGATATACTGATACAGATTTCATGAAGATTGTCAACAAAAAACATATTTCTCTTTATCTCTTGTTCTGAACAGTAACTTAATATTGTTTGTGGCCAATTTTTCAATTGAAATTTTTTGCTCTTTTTTATCTCCATAACTTACCTAATGTTTATCTAACTATATCTCAAGCTGAATCTCAATTTTCGTCAGGTGAGATTGTAGCCAAATGTGACTATCGCTAATTGAAAAAAACCTCAGATTGACTGTTTTTTATGTATTATAAATCACTGTGTCTTCTACAAATTAGTTCTTTATTATTAACCATCCAATAACAATCAATACTTAAGCTTTAACAATAAACACCTTGTTATTATAATTGTTTATAATGAATAATAAAAGTGTATAAAGAATAATTTTATAAAGAAGAAATGTTTAAAAATGTGGTAAGTTTTTTAGTTAATTAAATTGCTTTGGTTTGATCTCATTCTGACTATAAACTAGCTGATGAGTTAATAATTACAGCTATCCGTTTATGTGGATCCTTAAATAGCTAATCTTTGTTATCTCTTGGTGAAACATTACACTAATTATTTAATTAGAAAATAAATATTTCATAAATATATAGTATAATTGTAGTCAATTTTCAACATAAACAAAAAATTTTTAAGAATGGCATTTTCTCAAACTTGTGGATATAAAAATATATACACTGGGAAATATATTTATTACAAAGTTCTATTCATTGTACTGTCATGACTGTATCAATAACAGAATTTTCCATGTCCAGTCAAATTTTTTTTTTCATTTGTTATAAAACAAATCATAATCAGGTTTTTTTTTCAATAAAAACATGCAATAAACATAAACTTGTTCTTACATACATTTAAATGTAATATGATGTCTACAACTGTACATTGAAACACAGACAAGGTCACAACTGATTTAAAATTCAAATTTTAAATCTAAGTTTTATTTACAGTTTCTTTTACATATGTAATTTATTGTGTGCTTCCATATTATTTTGTTTGAAAAAATCTAAATTATGTTCTGTCTAAAGCAACAAATATTTATTATAAATAACTTTTACTATATAAATTTCCATATAAAATAAAAACAGTAAAGTGTATGTTAAATATATATTTGCATATTTAATACTCATTCATATGACAACATAGTTCACACAGCTATCAGAGCACCAATTAACAGCTATTATCCAACATTTAAGCCATAAATATCATTTTAAATGTTAAAAGCTGAGTATGCTGACATTATAGTGTATATTTCTGTGAATGGGTATGAAATGATTACAAATGAAAGAGTTGCAAGCGCGATTGATGATTGGGAAGTCTTGGGTTCAAATCCGGGATCAGGTACTATTCAATTTTTCGAGAGTGTACTACACTCCCACGTTTCACTTGTTATGTTTACCTGTCACCTGTTATGTGACTAACAAGGCAGTCAACACAATGAACTCTTAAATAATTTGACTACAATAACTTATCTTAGCCTTTTACCCTCATCAATATTTATTTTCATTGTTTCTGTGTTGGCAACAAGATTAAGGTATTAGGAACCTCTTCCCGGCCTCTCTACATATCGACTTGACAGCTCAACACAATGAGTTACATAATTGTAATATCATATGTTTAAGGCTTTCATACAGTAATTTTATCTTTCAATGTTATTCTTTGCAGTAGAGATTGTCACTTTTCTCTTTAAAAATATATCTATTAAATCAATACTGCTATGCTTTTACTATGCTTTTTTATTCACTTGAATGCAAATATAAGCCCCATATACTATTTTATTCTGTATTACATTCTTTTAGTGGTTGATTTGAAATACAATTCTTTTTAAAATATCTTATGACCTTTATCAAGACTCACATCATCTCCACACCAAACAATAACATTGGATGAGAGTTGTTGTCTCAACTTTTAATACTCTGAGGCATACATTTTCCTAGGACGAAATGTAGTATTTACCATTGACTACCACCATGAGCTATCTCTAGGTACACATGAATAATCTTTATGTAAAATATCATGTTGATTCATTGGACCAGAGTGAAAGAAGTGCAAAGTACAAAGACATTGTACTTATACATATATTATTCATTTGTTAATGTAACATTTGTTCTGGATCTCATTGCATTAACATCAATAACAAAATTATCAGCATATTGTACAAGACTATATATGGGTAACTGTTAAATATTCAAAAAATAATTAAGAAAATGTGATTTTATATGTTTACTGAATTGTTTCTGTTACTTTACTGTTTACAGTCTGATTATAATAAAATTTATATTAATGAGCAAAACTATCCATCTACATATAAAATGACCATTCAAATCAATTCTTAGTTATTGCATTATATTCATTTTCCTTTTATGTTACTATTTATGTACTGTCTGACACCAGGGCTAATCTGTTCTTTTATTTCAGGTCCTTTGCGTCCAAGTGAAATGCTTCGAAGAGATCATCAACATTGGATATGCGGTCTACCGAGTGCATGGACTGCCTTGGTTCCGCTCCCTCTCCTGGTACTTCCTGCTGACATCCAACTACTTCTTCTACGGGGAGAACCTCATTGACTACTTTGGTGTGGTGATTAACAGAACTGTGAGTATGTGTATTGAATATTGTAGTTTTTTTTAAATTGCATGTAGTGAAAAATTAGTAATGGTCAGCAATTATCAATTTTCTTGTCTATGGCAATTATATTTACTGTTCTGGTAGATAATTTTATTCCTAAAAAAATTATATCTAAGGCAGATAGGAGAACATTATCAAGCTAATAAAAGTCTCTTACAAGGCTAATAAAAGATTGCATTATGGTAATAATAAATCATAATTAGGGCGAGAAAAGATTATTATTATTATTATAAGATTATGTGTATGAAATGTGGGACATGTACCTTGAGACTGTTGAAAATTTAACGTTTCTACATTATAAATATAGGGCTGGTAGCCGCTACTTAAATTCGTTGATTAAGAAAAAAGAAAACTGTACATTTGGTTATGGAATTTGACGTTCTGCTTGTTGATGACAGTTGTTTTTAAAGGAACGGTTTTTAGTTTCCCGCCTTAACGGAGAACGCATGTCATGACACCCGAAAACGTGCCTGTAGCAGTTTAATAAATGACCATTTATCATTGCAAATAATAATATTTATTATATGCTTATTATAATTAGGAAACGGGAAGCCTGTCGCGAGTATTTAAGTATGTAACACTAGTACTTCGTGGTGCTCTCAAAAAGGTTGTTAACCTTTATTAAACGTTGAAATACACAGTGAAAGTGTGTTTAATTGAGTTGATTTCGCGACTAACCTTCAAACTGTGGACGTTTCGCTAACAACGTTACATACACACGACTGCGTCTATAATATACAACGTGCGTCCGAGGCCTCGCCGTCCTCCGCGGCTAACGATGTTATGCTCGTAATAAATGCAATTTATAACTCGCCTTTAAACGCTTGGAATGTTATACAACGTTACAAATATTCCATAGCCCTCCGCATCATATTCTATTTTGCCTTTTTATTGCTTAACTGAATACTGTTTTCGTTTGGTTTGTCTTATTGTTAGACAAATATCTAAGCTTAATATATTTAGACGCAAAACAACATGTCATCATTGTCATAATATTCATTATCAGCATGTACAGGCCACTGCTAGACATAGCCCTCTCCTGTGTGGTTTCTGGAAGGGGTAATCCAAACCCACATTGGGTATGCAGCATGGGGGATTGCTGAGCACAGCTTCTCGCATACTCTACGTTGCTA
>DWFV01001683.1:0-10803 GCA_018246775.1 Parelbella machaon machaon | reverse complement strand
TCTTCAGCTCTGCGCATCCAACCCCTGCCAGCCACTTTGCGTATATCGTCACTCCACCTAGCTGGAGGGCGTCCTATGCTACGTTTGCCAAGTCGCTAAAAGAAAAAATTAAAAAAAAAAAACAATAAAACAAAACAATTTAATTTGTTATATTACAAAACGGAATTTTTGAAACGAGAAAATTTCATTTATTACATTTACCTTATAATTTTGCAAATTTCATATATGTTGTATAAGACTGAAAGTTTTGTCACCACTAAAATCGACACTCAACAGATGAAATTATAATGGTTTTTAGAGCACATGAAATCCAAAGCCGTGAAATAAAGAATAAGATATAAGCAACACCAGTGTGCCTAAGACCAGAACTACTTTGAATTTGAAATTTCCAAAAAAATTTACAGCATACTAAAATATAGTAATCATTAACATTAAATTTATCAGTATTTTGTATGTAATTATTGAGACATCGATTATTTTGTTTTCGAAGGACCGCATATATCTTAGCAGAGAAGCACATATCCTTTACAGGAAGAGGACAAATATGACTGCGTAACGACGCAGTCATATTTGTCCTCTTGTGTCGACGACCAACGGGTCGAGTGGTTGCAAGCGCGACTGTTCATCGGGATCTCCTGGGTTCAAACCCCGGGTCGGGTGCTATCGAGTTTTCTTAATTTAGAATTTCTAGTAGTGCCTCGGCTTCTGGACCGGAGCCTTGTGTATGGCAGTGGGTTCACCATTTACAACACTCTACCCCTCGGGGATTATAGTCGTCATGTTACGTTTTAGGACAAATATAACAAAAATAAGATAATTACAAAGGAAAAGTATAAAATTATAATATTTACTGGTTGCTTGTAGCTTCAAACAATAATTTGTACATGTAACTGTATCTGGCAACACTATTCGCGTCAAACTAACCGCACATGACATGACATTCCATCCATCCATGTTTATTGGAAATGGTATCTGATTTTTTTTGTTTGTGTATGAGATTATTGCAATAATTTATAACTTATTTTGACAAACGCTCATTGTTTTGTATGTAATAGTTTATTATTTATATTTTCAGCAGGGAAGCTCGAGAACTAAACTTAAGTTAATGGAATTCAGTTTTTAAGTGTCGATGTAGATGTAGATGCTATGCCAGACTTGAATTGTTCGATTTTATTAAACTTTATTAACATATGTCAATGACACCCTAAATATTATACTGGAACACAGAATGGATAAACAGCATTGCTATGATGGTCTCATCACGATGTTAGTTAAAACCTGGTCGTAAAACTAGTATACATCATGATTAATTTATATGCTACTAACACGTTTAGTTCGGGGCTTCTATAAGTGGACTTTCAGGTAGTGAGTTACAGGAATTGTATAGTACATATGATACTGTTTTTTAGTGTGATACATTATTGCAGTAGTAAACTAATTTTCTTTAAATGATTCTAATGTCATGAGTTTTGAAAAATAAGAACTTGTATTAACAACGTTGAGTTCCTTTAGATTAAATCTAACACCCAGTAAAACAAGATGCGATATTTTAGAATATATGTTCTCTAGTTATCCCAGTTAATGTTTTTACAGACTCTTACATTTGGAAATGTAAATAGTGACACACATTCGAGGAGCTTAACATAAATAATGAATTGTCCCCTATGTTCCACATAAAAGAAGTTAGCAGTATGTGAAGACATTTAGACATCTTGTGTTTTTTTAGTCATACATTGGTGAGTGTTTTGACACTAATTGGACAACCTATTGCTACAAACATTCTACATTACATAATTTATAGTTCCACAACTTTAAATTTACATTCTTTGCTGTCCACTGCTTTAATAACTTACTTTTCATACAAATTGAAAGTTGTCATATATATGTGATAGCTTTGTTCAGACTATTTGGAAATAAAACATGATTTTTTTGTATATACATCAATATTCACTTCATCATCATCCTATCTCAGTTCACCGCTGGACATAGTCCTCCCCCTATGAGCGCCATCACACCCTCTCTTCGATATTGTCAGATGAACCCCCCTATGTTCACTTATGCAAACTTAATAAACTTATTTTCTTGAATTACACTTGCAAAATAAATACCATTTCCCCAGTCAATATAATGCACATTTTAATTTCATATTTACCTATTTACAGATCAGAATGGACAAGATTGAAGTCATTGTGCAGCCCATGCTGTGCATGGCATGCTTGTGTGTTGATCGTTCTTTAAATGAACTGAAGAATGATAAACTAAAACAGTATTATATAGACACACTTAATGAAATACCTGTAAGTATATTTAGCTGTCTTCGCTGCCTCGTTAGTCGAGTGGTTGCAAGCATGACTTTCGATCGAGAGGTCCTGGGTTCAAATCCCAGGTTGGGTGCTATTGGATTTTTCTCATTTAGAATTTCTAGTAGTAACTCGGAGTCTGGAATAGTGCCTGGTGTATAGCAATAGGCTCACCACCTATTCCATGGGACTTAAACATAACTGGTGAAATATGGGAGTGTACTACACTCCTCTGTGTACCCCTTTGGGGATCACAGGTGTGATGTTATGTTATATTTAGCTGTGAATATTAAAATGTATTTCTAGCGAGTTTAACATATAAAACTACCTAAATTAATCTGAGTACATCCTTATTACTGTTTTTTTATTATCTGTTGCTTAAATTTTTTTATTGCAGATAAGCAACAAATCTTCAATATCGCCAATCATCTGCTGGGAATGTGAAGCATTACTAAAGAAAGTGCTCTCCTTCAGAGAACAAGTAAAGGATTCATTTAGGATCTTGCATACATATGCTCACGAGGTATTAGTCTTGTAATATAATTGATTCCTAGGCTGAATTAAGATAAATTCTATCCATACCAAACCACCCAAACACCATAATTTGATTAATTCACATGAATTTTGACACAAATCTTATACTTGCTGGGTTATAAATAGTAAATAATAGCAGTAGTTAATGAGACTATTTTTCAGATATTTTAATATTATATTTCAATTCTTTTCTTTACTTTACTTTTTTTGACAGAATCTCTATGAATGTCTTGTTAGTGATGTATCAAGACCACCAAGGTTAAAAGTGCATGTTAATGACACAGTTGCAATATCACCTGACGATGAGGAAGAGAAGGTGCTGAAAGAGGAAGTGAAGTTGGAATTAAATGATGGTATGTAGTAATGTAGTAGATCAGGTAAAATTATTATTTATTTATTGAGATGGCTTTGGGTTCGTTTTATTGTCAGAGACCTACCGCCAGCCGGTCATCACCATCTTCATCATCACGTCAACCTTTATTGATCAACTGCTGGACCTAAGCCTTTCTTAAGGTGTGCCACAACATAGTATTATCTACAGATTTCATCCAGCCCCCAAGTATTATCTTACCTTAATTAGGATTTAAAGTTACATAATGATTTCTTTTATTAATATGATTTTTAACATAGTCTTTGTAATATAGTGTCATCTTAGTTACCTAAATTTGTAAATGTTTCTATTGTGATACAATATTAAAAACAATAATTTTATTTTCTTAAATGATGGTATTTCAGAGACCCAAAATATTTCATCACAAGATTGTACAAGAGTTAAAGTTTCTGAGCAACATACCAGTGAACAAGAAAATATGTCTAAGGAATCAAAGAAGGAAAAGAAGCGAACAAAAAAACAGGCAACTATCAGATTTGTGAACTGCTTAATAAGATAAAATACAATAAAAATAATTCTCTTGGCATAATATTATATATCAGCACTTGTGTTTCTAAATCATCTGTCATACAATTCAATAAATTTCAACCTTTGCCTTCAATGTAGTAATTCAGACATTATCATTCAGTTTTGAAGAGAAAATATAAATCGGAGACATGATTAGTGTGTAATCATGGTGGTACGTAATAGACAAATTCAATGACACATTTAGTCTGAACAGATGTGTGGTAAACATATTTTACTATATAACACTGCATGTTCAAATTTTGATTAATGCATATATTTCAGTAGAACAGCACTACTCATCTGAGAAAAGAAAAATCCAGATCACCATCATTAAAAATTCAGGTAAATTCTTCTCCAACATTGTGTGCATCAGAAAGGAATGAAAACAAAGATGCAATGCACATAAACATTACATTGGACAGAAAGTTTTGTAAAGGTAAGCATTTGGATGTGTGTATAAGTTATTCCTAAGCATGTCTTTTGTAACCAACTCTTCAGCAGTAGAGAGACTATGTATGAGTTGTAGGTAATATAATAGATCGGAAATACGTACTTTTACAGAAATACTATGGTCACAAAACATGAGTTTTCTAATTACGTTTTGGGCATTTTATGCATCCAAGCAAAAATATTTGTTCTGTATGAACACAAATTTTTTTTTTAAAATAAAATACTGATTTATCAGCTCTGTGGTTTCAAAGAATCAGTTTTATCTAATTTCAGATCAGATTTCCAAGATTTGAGATCTCTCAGGATTTGTATTTATACATATATGTATTTCCAGAAGAACATAAGAATCCATATATAGAGCAATATTCAGAAAATACAGTTGATGATAACCTATCACAGACATCAGATTGGGATGCAGAAATTGAGGTTGATAAAGTCAGCAATGTTCAAGATATCAAGGAGAAGAATAAAAATATTGTTAAGAGCAAATTGAAACATGTTAAGAAAATTGTAAAAAGATTGCAAGGTGCAAAGAAGGTAGTAATATAAATAAAAACACTTACTGGATAGTTTCACTTGGGCAAGGCAGCTTTTGCCTGGCTGCTTGGAAATACAATTTTTATCCAGACATATAAATAATGAATTTTGTTAACTGTTCCAGGTTTGTGCTATAAATGTTGCAATATAAATATGTAAATCCTTGTAATGTACATGTTAATTTCAAATATAATTTCATAAAACGGACATATTCATTAATTTTGATTTGCAACCATTTTAGAGGCGATCTGGAAAAGTATCTGTAAACAAGAAGATTCTCACTTTAGAATTAACATATGATGAGATGCTAGCTGAAAGAGAGAAAGAGTCGAAAAAAGACAGCTATATGAAAGCACAGTACAAGTGTGAAACATGCCTTATTGGATTCCACTACAACAAGTCCTATAGAGCACATGTAGTGGCCAAGCATTCACCGGTGAGTTTTACATGATATGATGATGATAGCGATGATAGAAAAAGGTTAGGTAATTAAATAGAATGAAAATGTAGGAATGGGTTGGCAATGGACATTTAAATTGTTGTATTGGTTCATTTGTGTGCATATAGACATATTTTAATTACTTCTTGGTCTATCTCTACTGAATTAGTACATTATGTTCTGAGACACAAAGCATAAATTTTCTCTCAATATATGTAATGTTTCGTCAATACTAATACCTAGTGTAAGACATATATTTTATTTGTGTTTACTAACTCATGTAATTAGATAAAGCAGGTTTATTCCCACAGGATATTGGCGATTACAGCTGTCCTATATGTAAGACTGTTATCGCATCTGTGGAATCTTTTACTGCACATTACAAGCGCCATCTAAGAAGGTAAATACCCACATAATACTTTCATTACTATATAGAAAATCACTGAATCTGGGTATAAACATTATAGTACATTTTAAATTGTCATAATTTTTTTTATATTGGTATTTATAAACTCTAAAATAGTTTTCCACTTTATGTGATATTTTATATTTTCGAAATATTAAGAACTTAAACAACATAGCAAATTATATTAAACATTGATGTTACAACAAAAGTATATTATGACATTTATTATGTAAGTGCTTACAATTGTATTCCAAGTAGTGGACAAGTTCCAATATTTATAACTACTAGTTATAAAGTGAACATTGCAGTCCATGTTCTTTTGTATAAAATAGTAAGACTAGCTCATATATTCATGTTTTGCAGATATGAATGCAGTATCTGTCGTAAAAGGACAATAGATGTGAAGGCTATGCAGCAACATTATTATTCAACACATGAAATATCTTTAAAAGAATATAAATGCAACCTGTGTGGGCAGATTTCCCAGTAAGTGTGTAGTACAGTGCAATAAATGATATAGAGCAGCTGATAAATGATATCCTTTAGATTTAGGAAGTTTTTAAACCTTGAAAATTTTATCTATATCATCAGGCTCCAATAAGTAATGTAGGATGTGAGTAAGGATCCAATAAGTAAGATGATAAATGAGTATAAACCCAACAATCTGTTGTTATCACAATACACTTTATCGAGACTTTCATCACAAATAACTTATCAGTCAATACAGTAATATTAATATAGTAATTATTGGTCTTGCATATGTTGCAGTTCAATAGATACACACCGGTACCACAAAGACACGCACAAGGCGAGGGTTCAGTGTGATGAGTGTGATAAGACCTTTAGCCATCGGGCTGGTCTTATGAATCATAGACTGTGAGTATACAAAGAACACACATTTGACCTGTAAATGAAGAATTTGGTATATAGTCATTGAGTTAAAACAATTACAATATTTCAGTGCAGTGCATGAATTCCAAAACGTGTTCCCATGTACCGTGTGTGACAAGGTGTTCAGATGGAAGACCAGTCTCAAAAGGCATTTAGAGAAGCATGACATTAAGGTAATTTAAGTACTTGAATGACACAACCAATTTAGAAATACATTATTCTTATATACAATATATATTACATGACTTTTGTCAGAATTGTTTTGTAAGAATGTATGTGAAATAATAAATTGATGCTCCATTTTTATTCGAGATAGAAAGTGATCTGTTTTGACTCATTGGATTAATACAGAATGTGAACTCTAGCAACACTTCATTTACTTATACACAGAAGATTTTTAGCTCGGAGAGGCATTACATATAGATTTTAAAGCACAATCGAGTTGAAAAACAAATGTGTTCAGCGACATTCATAAATATATGTGTCGCCATCATGGTTTAATAACGAATAATTTTAAAACTATAAATTGGTTTTTAATCGCACTTTTAGCTATTCCCTTTCTAAACCGCTTTGATTTTAACATAAAATAATAATATTCGACCCATTCATCATTCCACTGTTGGAATATGGGTCTCCTCTCATATTGAGAGGGTTAAGGCCATAGTCTGCCAAGCTCGCCAACTGCGGGTTGACAGAATTTACACACCTTATAATGTTAATTTTTATAAATTATAAGGTGTCCAGGTTTGCAAGGTTTCTAACCTAATATCTAATAATATCTATTTATTTTCCTCAGAATAAGACTACATCAGCGAATGGCGCGTATTGTGCGGAGTGCGATATTCGGTTTTCGTCTGTGTGTTCTCTTCAACGACATATGAGAAACAGCCTCAAACATGTCACCCATGATCAGCTTAAGTGAGTATATTGTACCTATCACTGAAAAACTAGTAATCTATATGTTACAAGAAAATTTACATAAAAGTCTGCTCCAAGACAATCTTTCAATATGTGACAGCAACGGGAAATTGTAATTTGTTTTAATAGAAAATTGTTGGCATATTTGTGGCAAAAATTCCTGTGAATTGAATCACTTCAAATGATAGGGAATTCGTTTGTTGAATTGATTTTAATCAAATATCAGGTATTTTGTGTATGTAACATCAAGTAACTTACTTTACAATTTACCGACATGTAAAAATAACATTGTGTTAAAATATATGACATATTATATACTTTCAGATTCATCTGCGACCACTGCAAGCGACGTTTTGCTGATAAAACCAAACTCAGAGATCATATTGAGGAGAAACACTTACATCGGACATATCAGTGTCATATTTGCCAAAAGGTATGGTTATATTTTTAAAATAATGTTATTATTACTGAGAACAATAGTTGATACTCACAGACATCATTTTTACAACTCAATCTTTGAAAAAATCTCTTGATGAGTAAATGTTTGTACTTGTCTGTAAAATATGTATTATATGAGAGAGCGCTGAGCGCTAAATATCTTTATCCTTACAGACAATATATCTTATATATTTTTATTAATTACATTGTAATTGTTAAATGTAATATACGTATTTTTTTCCAGACGTCCAAAAATCGTGTAGGCTTAGAACAGCATGTTCGCAACGTGCACAAAGGGAGACCGAACAATAAAATGTGTCACCACTGTGGGAAAGGGTTTCCGGTGAGTTTCAATTATTATTGATTTTTATCAGCGAGTATTATGAATAATACCATAATTTAAAATGCGACTATTACTGTATTGTTATATATGTACCGGCTTAACTCACGTGCGTTTTTCGGGATGGCCTCGCTGCAAACGGCGGGAGCTCACGAGGAAGGACCTCGTACAGTTCCGAAACTAGTCGGACCATTCCGCAAAACGCACGTCAGTTATGCCGGTACATATATAATCAAGTGTATAAATACTCACGAAACATTTAATACATAGTAAAATTACTGTGTTGCTATAAAGTTTACCAACTTGCAAAATTCCACACTTACGGACAGGTCTATTTCCTCTCGCCTACCTCGTTAGGGACATGGCGTGGTCATATAATACAAATCACAATGTTTTCAGACGAAAGTTCAGTTGGAATCACACATACGAACACACACCGGCGAACGACCTTTTATATGCGAATATTGTCCTACTACGTTTTCTCAGCAATCTAACCTTTATAAGCATCATAGACAGGTGAGATGTATTTTTTATAAAGAAACATAGCAATCGACACGTTCTTTAGGATTATTATATGGTGCATTAAATTGACCAACACAAGTGTGAGAATTAAATTATAATGACCGATTTCAAAAATCAACATCTACCTACGCTTATCTTATTTACTGATTCTATTCATTGAAGTGACTGTTCGCTGTCTTTATTAAAACTAATTACAAAGATTTAAAAAAATTGAAATCTTATTTTCTATTTACACAATCTTTTCCCGTTACAGGTACATCTTAATATGAAATCCAAACGATATCCTATTTGCAATAAAAAGAATCAGTCATGCAATCATCAATCATGCAATAAAAATAATAAGATCTCAGATGGGAATCGATCCGATAATCCGCCTCAAAATGACTGTTCTAATGGACACCTTCCTGTTGGTACAGGAATGTATTCAGTATACTATGCCTAAAAAATATTTATTGCTTAAATATTTTAATAAAATCAGTGATCATAAATGTGTGTTAGTTCATAGTGATATATTTATTTTTTGTTTATTTAGGTGCACCAGAAAGATTATTTTGGTTCATAATATACAATTGGTATGTATTACAGAAAAAATGGTTTTTTTTTATGACTAAGTATTTTTAGTGATTACATCCTACCCAACTCATAACTACGTAATTGTATGCATCTGAGTTAAAAGAATTTTAAACTATGGAACATATTTAAATAGAAAATACATTTAAAAAATATATTGAGCCGTCACGGGACGCTTGGAAGATGTGATACATCGAAATTATTTTGTAAAAGTCATATGCATAAAAGAACAGATTACGACAGGAACTAAATATGGCATAAGGAAAAAACAAAAATTTACGAATTTTCTTCACAAAATGATGACTGTTTATTTAACAAACATTTATTTTAATTAAATACAAAAATAAAAAATTCAAAAATTTATTTCAAATTGCGACAACTCAATTCTTCTAATCAGTTGCTTCCGTATTAGTTCCATCATATAGCGTGGCGACGGTTGCCGTGGCGACGCGTTGCCACGCCAACAATCTATTATACCCACGGCTATAGATGTTTCACATCAATTAGTCTCATTTTTGTCGTAACACCATGCCTGTAATCCCCGAAGGGGTAGGCAGAGGGGTGTAGTACACCTCCATGTTTCACTAGTTACATTTAAGTCCCATGGAATAGGTGGTGAGCCTATTGCCATACACCGAGCACAATTCCAGACTCCGAGTCACTACTAGAAATTCTAAATTAGAAAACTCCAATACCACCCGACCCGGGATTTGAACCCAGGATCTTCTGATCGGCAGTCGCGCTTGCAACCGCTCGACCAACGAGGCAGTCAAACAGTACTAAGAAATGACAACGAACAATGTTTATTTACGTACTTATAACATTAGGGCAAACGTTTTTATAAAAATGTATTTTGCAAAACATTAAATGCCGAATCCTTTAAATACAATATTATAATTAAAGTACCACATTACAGTAATATCAACAAAATCCCTGCTTCGTTCCCAATATTCATTATCAAGATTGATAAAATGACACTCATTATATTGACAGTCAGAATGGCGGCAACGAAGTAAAGTGCACACTCGCAGCCAAATAAATTTAATCTGTACTTGCGTTAGAACGCTACGGAGTGCTGGCTGTTATATATAGCTTACATACTACTAGCTACATGACATAATATTACATATATGCCGTAATTAGCATGTACACATTTTATTACATATAAAGTTTACGCGCCTTCATGAATAAATGATTATAGCTTTATTAACAAAAGTTTTAGTTACATTTAAATACTTTACTGAGGGAGGGCGACATGTGCAAAAAAGTGCTTTTTATTACTTTACCTTCAATAAAATTACGTTTGATCAATAGGCGCCGAAAGAACAGAATCTGCAAATATTAATTTTAAAAAAATGTAAATGTCACGTATTAATCACTTTCGCGTCTTTCGCGCTGCCGGTGTCGCTGCGGGGGTGTGCACCAACTTGATTGAAAGAGTTCATTGGAAAGACGCCGCGTTGTTGGTCCCGTTGTTCTGTATATTGTAAATGGTGTATTACATTAGATCGTAATAATTGTAAATATTACAGAGTGAGAAAGCTATCATAATGTCACAAA
>DWFV01001682.1:0-10804 GCA_018246775.1 Parelbella machaon machaon | reverse complement strand
GGTGCTAACTTTAGAACTACATGTATACTTAAATCTTTTCCATTTTGTTTTCCTTTCAAAATGACCGGTACAAGAACACCGAAATAATTTTGAGCAATACTTTGAAAGGTTTGTCGTATGTGACTCCATTCTCTTAGCTCACACGTCGATGCCACTTTACACAACACTTCATAAATATAACTCTCAGATATATTAAACATTATTAATAAATATTAATCAAACATTATAATACAGTTCATTCGTTGAAACATGGTATATATTCCGCCTATCAATTCTTATCACCAACACATGATTTGAACGTCAAAGTCAGACGTCAAAAATGTTACCAGTACAGCCTGATGGATATTTAACAATGGTTTTCTATTAGCAATGATATTCCATAAATTATAATAATAGAATGTCTGAAATTGAAATTCTATTATTGACGTTACGAATCCTCCATGATTGAGGTATTTGTAGAAATCTTTAAAACTAGTTTTATCACATTGCTTACAAAATAGGCGTGATTCGTAATAAATTTGAAACCATTAAAAATAATAAATTTATTTTTAAAAAAATGCAGTAAAAATTATACAAAGTACACAAATTTTGTTGTTGTTTGTTAGTCCAATAAAATAACTGTTTCATTCGTTACATTTTATTTTATATACATCAAGCATATCATCCCATATGTCTAAAAGGACTATATAATTTTATTCGTGCATGACAGCCTCGTTACTCGACTGGTTGCAAGCGCGACTGCTGATCTATAAATCTTGGGTTCAAATCATGGGTCGGGTATTATTGGCTTTTTCTAACTTAGATTTTGTAGTAGAAACTTCCAGTAAGGGCTCGGAGCTTGGATCTGTGCCTGGTATGGCAATAGGGTCACCACCTATTCCATTGTGGGACGTAAACCTAACTGGAGGAACGTGAGAATGTTCTACACTCCTCTTCGGACATTACAAGCGCGATGTCACTTTTTTTATTACTTTTTATTCGCGTGTTTTACCCGAAAACCTAAAGATAAGTAATATACATTTAGTTACAAAAAATATAATTTGCTTAATAGTCATAAGAAAAATATAAAAAAGTCTTACTAACAGATAAAAATATAATAAATACTTCCCCGCTCAGGGACGTAAAATATATAAATCAATTCAAATATAAGTACATCTACCTCCTCTCTGCGGTTACCTTTTATCTTTTAACTATGTGATCAAATCCGTGCTCTCTGCGGTTACCTTTTATCTTTTAACTATGTGGTGAAATCCTTGAACAGTTTACCGTTCTTAGAGAAACGTAAATGGAACATACATATTCTTGTACTCATATTCAACACATAGCAAGATATTTTCAAAAGTGCTTATAATTAGGTACTTCTAAATTTAAATAAGTAATAGGTATTATTCTAATATTATAAAGTCATGTATCCGTACGTGCAAAGATCTTGCATAGCATCCTCTAATATTTTCTTTAAATAACTCATCTCCTTATCTTTTTGTTTTTGACTTTCCCACGAAGTTTTACTCGATATAAATCCGTCGAATTCGAAACCTAACCATAATGAAAATGCCATAAAAACATGAATTAGACACAAAGAAGCCACTATTATTAAATCAGATTCAAAATCTTCCATGGTATACACTTTATCTATTTGAACGCCATTGTCACATAAAATATTTTTTAAATCGACATAATATTCCGTGAGAAACTGCGTGTAGTGTGATCGCCTCAAACTCGCATTTGTAGCGTTCAATATAAAGAACAAAAAGTCTCTAGCTGGACTCATCACGCGGCAACATTGAAAATCGAACATGCACGCTTTTACGGGTTTATTGTCCTGAAAAAAAGAATTTTCAATTTAAAAAATTATAAATAATGTGGTGATTATGAGAAATTATATTTCAGTTCAGCAGTACAAATTGAGGTAAATTAGTTAACGCTGTCGAACAAATTCTAAATCTTACCGCATATTTGTACATGATGTTTCCTTTCCAGTAGTCACCATGTCCATAGACTAAGCATTTTGCCTTTGAAGTGCTCTCTTTCACAATCGTTTTATAATTGTCTATTATTGTTCTTAAATAATCCTCATATTTTGAACCGTTAAATAGCTTGGAGTGAACCCGAAAACTGTTTAACATCGCAATATTAATTTCAACTGGAAATTCATGTGTATATGGTCGTAGTTCATGAGCGTCAAGTGCTCTGTGATGCTTTTGCATGATTATTGAATGAGCGTGAAATTTAGCGAGGCATTTTAATGACGCTATGACATGGTCGAAATCCAAAAATCTCTCTGAATACTTTCGGTAGCCCTCATATCTCATGTCTTTCAGAACCACAACTTGGTTCGTTGGTGTCGCATCAGCATAGTAACACTCAGGGATAAAATTGTCCAATTCCACATTTGGAAGAAACTTCCACGTAGGTACGAGAGTTTCATAAACATAGACTTCTGTCTCCCACAAGTAAGTATCAAAACTTCTCACTGTTTCGTCACAAGATGGCAATTTCACAAACACATGCTGAGTAAATTCTTTACCTTTCGAAAGTCCAGTCACAGCCACTGGTAAGAGGGAGCCAACATAGTTTTCTATGATTTCAGTGACCTCTCCTCGCTTATACCTCCAATCCGTCAAACAACACTTGGTAGCAACATACTTCAATATATTTTTAAGACGTTCCTCATCGATCGACATGATCGATATTGAATTAAAATATTTAAAAATTTTTAAGAAGGAAAGATTCTAATATAATGCCAACGTTGTCAAATGATTAACTGATGCAGTGAAAACGCCTGCTCTTATCAACTGATGGATAACAAGTGTTTTCTTCTGATTTTAAAACAGATGATAAATTACTTAATACCTGCATATTTACAAAGACAATATTTGCTTTGTTTATATAGCTGACGGCATGCACAGCGCTAGAGTGTTATTTATGTGATGCTTTAGTAATTATATGAACACATTAAAGAAAGCATTGAAAATTTGTCAACAAGACGTAGACTATATTTTTATACATTGAACATGATCTTTTGTTTTATTGCTCTTAGAAATTGCTTAAAGCTCATAACCTATATGTTGATTGTTGCTAATCAAACGTATCTTCGCAGACTTTCCACGCCTCACAGACCATTATAGAGAACTCTTAAATCCGAAAGTTTTCTTACGATGTTTCCCGTCAATGTTATACCTATATTAAATTTGACTTTGAACTCCTGACGTTGAGTTTGAATTTTAAACTACGTAGTTGTCTTTTTATGCCATTAAGATAATTCAGATTTGTTTTCATAGTGTTATAAGAGTGCAAATGTTTCTACATTAAGAAAATTTTCAAGACGTTTATGTAAAAGGCATGTATATTTGTATGTACGAGTACATAGCGAAAACCCACATCTTAGCTGTAACGCAACGGCTGTACAATCCCACTATTGCTTTAGCAGCGATAATCCCCGCAGTAAGTGCCCTCCCCGGGATTTGAAAAATCTGTTTTTCCAAGAACTTCCTCATCCGGATGGACTCAACACGGATAAGATTCCTTTAATTTTAGATGTTTGTTTTGCTTACAGGCTGATGGTGTGTTTGTGCGTGTTTTATAAGGATTCCATCCCTAATATTTACGTGTTACGTCTGTGATATTAAAATAAATTATATGTTTGGGCCATTTGTCTAATGATTAGTGATAGTGGAAATTACGAATTGTATTCACAACTAGGACAAAAATATTTTTGTGATAACTAGATGCATCTGTTTTTTCTGGCTGTAAAACTATTCTTTACGAGTATATTAAGTAATTACTACATATAGTTTATCAGCAATATCTGGTTGCTATAGCAAAGATTGTCTCTAATCCAGAACCAGATAGCTGTCTGGAGTTGCTCTATATTATTATTTTTAATAATGACTCATTTGTAAAATAATTCCATTCTAAATTTGAATAATAATCTTAAATGTTTTTAAAACAATTACATGATTAAAATTTTAAAAAAAAAGAACAAATATGTTTGAGCCACAAATGATATTTTAAATATCTTTTTTTTTTATTAAAGTCATTGACACTCATGTGTGATATATGTAGTTACATGCGCAGAAAAATAAAGTCCTTATTTCAATGATTTTTGCCTCTTCCGCCCCGTCACCGTTACAAGCAAAATTTCATTGGAAATTTCCCAAATGGAAAATAAAATGTGCAAATTGTAATGGGGTGGGAGCCGTTGCGGGGGCTGCAAATTGGATGATTGTTTTGGTAAACTTTTTTATGTACGTACATCTCAAAAATTTGTCAGGCCTCTGCGTTCCTTATACCGCTGGAGATTTATTATAATTTTATAAATGATTTTAAAGTCTGTAGCAAACAAATTTTAAATCAAGTCACCTCCTGAGACTTAACTTAGATAAAAAGAATTTTTTTCTGGTAAGTTATCCATTTTATGATGCGTGATTCTATATAGTGGTATTTGGCCATTCCACGTCGTTTTTATTCTGTACCTTTACGTACGAGTGCCTTACTTTGGATATTTATATTGACTTTTTTACTCTTCGTATATTGCCTTTGTTTAGATCCAAGAAGCTTAGTTCTCCTAACGAACTATAATTTCTTGTAAAAAATGAATGACAAGAAATTAAAATAAGTGCAAATGTTACATTATATTTTACATTATTATGGCTATTCGTTGCCATCTCCTTTGCCTAAAGGTTGACTGGCAGAGAATGCTTGTAACATTAAATGTCCATTTTGCATCTTTATATTAGAAGTGACTGTCACGTTAATCGAATGATCGCAAACGCGACTGCTGATCTAGAAGTGCTGAGTTTAAATCCCGGGTCGGATACTATTAGATTTTTCTAACTCGTATTTTCTAGTATAAATTTCTAGTAGTGGCTCGGAGTCTGGCAATGTGCCTGGTATGGCAATAGGCTCACTACTTGTTCTATGTGGGACGTAAAGGTAATTGGTGAAACGTGGGAGTGTACTACACACCTCTGCCTACCTCTTAGGGGATGACAGGCGTGATGTTACTTTTTTTTTTGTTACGTTACATTATAACTGAAATACAGATTAGACAAATACATTGCTAATGAAAATTTTAAGCGGAAAACAATCGTAAGCAACAAAATACATCGGAAGTAGTCCGCGAGTTCTATCAAGTATTGACAATGACCTTGAACGACCTACACCCGCGTCAGCAGTTGAGCGAACCCCACATAAAACCGAATTGTTCGTTGTGCAGAGCTTTATTTCTCCTAAAATGTCCTGGAGGCTGATCTTGTACAAACATTTTCTAACATTTTGCTCTATCTACATTGGGATTACTTAAATTAAGGATTACAAGTACTTAACCATGATTAATTAGACTAAATTATTCATTTGAATACAGTTATTTAAAAAAAATTGCTAATTGGTGTGAAACTACATCGTTAAATAAATTGTAAGTCTCTAGACTTAAGCCAAAGGTTAAGAGACTTAAGTTAAATTGTTTTAATGATTTTAATGATTTTGTTTTTGCGAGATGATATCATAACTTAAAGGGATCGGAATTTACTACCGATATATAATTTGTATGTACTACCGATATGAAGAAACGGCCATATTGGGGAGGGGGGGGGGGGGCATAGTCACCACCCTTGGCATTGCGGGTTGGAAAAAAATTTATCACTGAAGTTAAATGAGTAAAACTTACTATCCGTCTATAAAAACCTACGTTAAAACAAATTATGGATATATTTAGTATCTGCTGCACGTTTTTGGTATATTACGAGGAAAATACAATATTCCTACCCGAACTGTTCGAACTAACGAACTTGATAGAGCTCTCATTATCAGGAAATCCTAGCCGCAGTAGCCGATCTTAAGCCTTAGAGGCTTAATAGAATAACGCTATTGGAGCCGTAGAACGCGTTTAAATTTGAAAAAAGAACAGTAAGTATTTTAAACATTCGAGAAAATACAAGCGTGTTGTGACATGTTATGTGTGGTTCAGTTCTATAAGGCGACGGTATATATTTATTTCTTCGTTAAAACAAAATTAAACAGTGCATAGAAATATATTCTGCTCAAACCAATTGCTCTTATCTCTAGCCTTATTCTTAGTAAATAACACATTTATCTAATGAAACCTTTAGTGCCCGCGATCAATGCGACCTGTGAATTATGTGTGAATGTAACAAGATTTACCGTGGGTCCAACGGTCACTGTTCAGGAACCACAGCTTAATAGGGACGCTACATGTTCATCGAATTATAACGAAAATGTGTTCCTTTATTAACACCCGCTTCTTCTTGTACAAAATACGACGAGTCCGTATGGAATCTTCAATAACGTCACGTATATCCAACGATTTTAAAAACCAATAAACTCGCGTCTCAATAAGATCTCACTTGATGGTAAGCGAATTGTGGCGTAGGATGTAGCTAAAAAGTAGCTAGCTTACTTAGAGAGTACTTCCACAAATACATGTCTCAATTTTTCTTTCTTCTTTATATAAATAACTACAGCTTATAACGACATGCAAAATTTATTTATTTGTTCCAATTACAATTTAGACTATATCTATTATAACAGATGTCCCAATTCGATAGCATAGTCATTGTCAATGGTAAAAATTTAAATTAAGAAAAGTGAATAAATTTATTGATGTCAAATAATAAAATGTGAAAAAAATAAATAAATTACAATAATGAAAACGTCATAATGATTAAAAGTTAAAATAATAATGTTATGTAATAACTAAACAAAACAAACATCGCATACTGAATACTTCTTTTCAGTAGTCAAAACACGTGATCTAATCGAATATTCAGCTGTGTGAAAATTTATAAGGCGTATGAAAGACGCAGATGTTTTTGTCTTACGGGCTTAGTTAAAAATATAATCATTGCAAAATGATATGAGGTATTAAGAAAACACACAGCTGTGATACAGTATTATCTGGATGAGTAATCCGTCAAGTGTTGAGCGATATTATGATGGAAATTATTTATTGTTTACCCTTACTATCAACACCTTCATACCCTACATGTTAACAAGAATAACTAATTTATTAATAGTCTCGCAAATATCTCGTTATACCTACCTAGTACTAACTACCTATACGACCTTTTTACATCTACCTCATTGAATACCTACATGAAATAAAACACATATGACAACACCTACTTGTTTACATATTAATCGTTTCACCATGAGGTTCTGATGATGGAATAAAAACTACCAATTTTATATGAAACTAGTTCGAACAGTGTCATACAATTTATGAAACGTACCATCATAGTATGTTGACTTTCTTTGCACGTGTAACGACAAACTCTCAATTGCCCTAACTTAGCTTCTTGTCGTAAGTGATTTCAATATCGGTGAATGCAAATATCACGCAGTAGATCGAGTTACTTAATATTTCACGAAGCAATCAGTGGACGCACAGCGACCAAATTCCTAGGAGTTTAAAGTTAATTTATAGAGTGTGTTCTTGAATAATTAATTAACTTTTATCGACAATTTAAGTAATTATCGACGTAAGGTTTTTATTGTAGACTAATTTAAAAAATCCTTAATATCAGAAGCTAAGAATCTGTACCATCAATTAACTTGAATACATTTATGAAAGATTATATCAATGAACAGTCTTATATAAATGACGTGAACTTATACAAATATAGCAGAAATTAATTTTATATTTTACCAATGGCTAGTTCTAACTTCGCTCAAGTTGAATAATGATCTTACTAGTATTTTGAGATTATAAACATAGGTACCTATTTTCTTATATACATATATCAGACCATATCAGTTAAAATAACTTCACAAATAATTCATTATTCGTGATCAAAGTGAGCAAAAACGCATAATATACGTCTTGTGTCTGTCTGAAATACCGTTTTAAATAGTATAAGAGATTTTCAAATATGTACAGTGATTCCTAAAATTACCCTCATAAACACACAGACAAACAAACACAAAATACACTCTTTCTTTACGTTATAAGTATAAATAAAATAAAATAAGCGACCAAAATGTTAACTAAAACTATTCATGTCTCCAGAGACACAATCGCAAATATAACTTAATTGTACTGTCTTAATTCCACTGTAGTTACACCTCCATCAATTAGCACACAATATAAGTTTGTCAGTTCCGCGGGGAAACTTATTAGTTTTACGTAGCGAAACTTCCTGGAGACTAATGAGAGAGGCTTGTCCTGCAACAGATGCACGGCCGAACTTCCAAAAGTAATAACGACAGAAAGTTCGACTAAACGGCGAAGCGGTCTTTTGTCTGTTGCCTCGCTGTTCGGTTAAACTGTCTCAAATTGTTACAGGTAACAGGACTGCGCAAATGGGACTATTAGGTAGTCTATTTTAAAACTCGTCAGTGTATCTAAGTGCAGATTTGTGGGTTTTAATTGTTGTTTATGCCACCTAGGTCACAGACGCATTGCTGCTCCTAATCCTGAGGACTGAGATGGTGCGCTTTAATATACACAATATTTTGGCATTTCACATGAAAAAATAAACTATATCAACAACAATTGCATTACGGCAGAAATAATTTAAACTTATAAGTATACCAACATGCTTTACCAATCTTTATTATTTTGACTATGATCGATTTTCTTTTTTCGATCACATTGTACAAGGACAAATGAGTAAATAAAATAAAGAGAAAATTAAATAAATATTTATAAAGCTAGGACCATGTCAGAATGATAATCACCTTCGAAATTTAAAGTTCTATATATTTGAATTTAGAACTTTTATTTCATCATTTACATGGAAATTTCATTATTAATACAAATATCTGATTTATACACCCAATAATTGCAAAATACCGGCGCAAGAAGAAAAATCAAAATTCTCGACACCCTTTTCAATAATGTGAAGTTTCAAATATTCTGATTGTTAATTTCTATTCAAACATCAAAAGGGACTAAGATTATATTTTGTATAAGTACAATTTAGCGCATTGTTCTGCAGCCAATGTAATCTTCTCCCAGTATAAGCAAGAAGCTTCTATCATTATTTGAAAATCAAACTTTCGTGCCAACAAAAGTAACGTTTGCATTATCATTATTTCACGAAACCAACTCAAAGGTAATTTCAACAAGAAATTCTAATTTTAAATTAAACTTGAGTTTACATAATGGCCAAAATGCTGTCTTGTTAATTGTGATTACCAATGTTTTCCAAGTATTTTCGGCATAAATAATAAAAGTTATAAGTAAAATAACATAAAACGTAATGTCACGCTTGTAACCCGATAGGGTGGGCAGTGGAGAACACTCCCACGTTTCACCAGTTCACCAGAAAATCTAAATTAGAAAAATCCAGTAGTACCTACCCGACCCAAGAATCGAACCCAGTACATATTACTCAGCATTCACGCTTGCAACTATTCGACCAACGAGGCTAATAGACCGTAATATCCTATTGTGAAAATTAAACAATCCAATTAAGATTTATTTAATGAGTTTGACAACACTTTAGCGCCAATATCGCAATAGCGCACTGCTACACAGATTTATAAATTCACTCAATTACTGACTGCTGAACAATGTCTACGTTGGATTTGTGTAATTGGAAATTTATTATTAGAAAAGTTATTATTTGTACAAGGATTCAATTCTACTGTGTGACAATGAATGAAACGTGGTGTTATTATTAATATATGTGCATTTAAAAACACGTGAACATCTAATTAAAAGGCGCAAAGGTAACGCTGAATCACGCACAAATATCCGAAATCAATTGTATTAGGGGCTCTAAATAGACAACCTCTATCCTAACAAAATTAGTGCCACCTATTTTCTCAAATTCACAACACCGTCCGTGTAAATTACGTGTGTAAAAAGTATTTCTATATTAAGCACTTCGATCTCCACTGATGGTTTTGGTGAAGATATGTTTATGTTGTGTCTGAATACGCGGTAATGGTTGTAGATCGAAAAAGATTGTCAGTGATATAACGAAGAGTTATATGCTCTTGGTGGTTATTATTCATCACGCGTCCATCCCTTGATCTCCGCGAGACTTCGCAGCGGCCGGTTAGACGTGATACGACTTCCGTTCAGAGTATACCTTACAAGGATACTAAAAATATATTTTCAGAAGCAACTACAACGTAAGGCTTCTTAAATAGATCCTCCAGGTTCAGAAAAGAATTTTTTTGGCGACTCAAACAGATTTTTAGATGATTCTTTCATTGGTTGGGACTACCTAACTGCTCTATATGAAATAACATGACACACCTGACACAAAGCCCTAGTAATTCCTAACGATTTTAAACACTACTTATTTTATCGAAAAATCGTTCGGATTTCCCCTTACTGATATATAAAATAAAATTTATATTTTATGGTAGAAATATGAAAAGCAACAAAGACAAAACGACTGCTAATTTTGACGGTCAGATATTAATATCACCAGACACTTTAAGTTTAAAGCTTAACCATACAAACGCGACACAAATTCTTACATGAATGCATATATTTCCAACTTTATGTAGTTTCAGCAGACACTCGTCTAGTCACGCACTTGAGCAAACGAAGTTATTCAGACACCCTCCCCTGCAAATATACGAGTATGAGTAGCTACATAAAATGATACGCAAACACAGCGAGAGGAATTTTGATTTCCTACATCGATATTTTATTTGCTGTCGCAATTTAATTCACTGTATAAATGTCGTGTGTTTTTTCTTGTTGTTTGTTTATTTATGTATTTACATAAACAAACAAAAATACTATTTTTTTTTTAAGTCAAATTGTAATTCTATCTTCTTATCTCTATCTATATAACCCGGATTTTGTTCTATGTATATTAAT
>DWFV01001681.1:0-10808 GCA_018246775.1 Parelbella machaon machaon | reverse complement strand
CTTCTCAACCTACAGAAGGCCGCTCAGCAGGCAGCTGACGCTATTGTCACTTTCACCAAGGGGCTGCAGGGCCGGGCCCAACTGTTTGCGGAGAAATTTGCGAGCGACTTGCAAAACCTGAGAAATCGAGTCTCCGAGGCGATTCTTAATATCACGAATAAATTTACGGGAGCAGGCGTAGCTGTCAAAGCTTGTATTGATGTATGTGGCTCATGTGATATTTTAAAATAATTAACGTTACATTATTCTGTGTGAAAACGAAGCCAGTGATGGGCTTTGAGAGAGGTGTATGGCCAATAGTTGACAGGTGTTGGTTGATGATGATAATGGAATAACGATATTAAACACTGTTGACTCTACATTGGATAATGTAGAGTCAACTGGCAGATGCCTCAAACAAAATAAAACTGTAATATAAACCTCTAAATTCATAGACTCTCTCGGTGTTGCCGCTGCAAACTAAACCTAAATCACTAATCTTTTAAATAATCTATAAATTCTCTTAACTGTTAGCTTTCATGAAGAGAAAAAAATGTTTTCATTCTAGGCACGAAAAACAGAAGCCGAAGAATTGTTCAAAGATACTGCAGCCAGATCTAAGAATTGTGCTGATCAACGTATCAAGGAAGTGAATGACATGGTCCTGCATCTACAAGACATTTCTAACAAAGCCTTGTTATTCTCGAAGAACGCAATGGATGAGCTAAGCAAGTGTACTGAAGTAAACAGTGGAAATATTCTCGGCACTGGCACTTGCCTTGGATCGCTCGCTATACAAAGTGAAATGAAGGGAGCCGCATTTTTAGCACAAAGTGGGTTCTCGGTAAGTTTATATGTACATATGTATAGTTACGATGGAAGAGTTATATTTTCTATTTCATAGTGGGAGGTAGAGCACACGTGAATCGCGGGACTATGTTGCACTTCTGTGCCTGCCCCTTCGAGGAATACAGACGTGAAGATTTTTTCTTTCTTTATATTTATATAAAATTATGAAAAGAATTTTTCCAATGAAAACAAGCTATAACCATATTTTTAAAATCCAACTGAAACCGTAATAATAAAATGCCTTCCTGGGTAAAATTATGTAGACGATATCCTACATTGGTGGAACTAAATAAAAGATGAATATGGTACGAACGTAATTTTCTATCTTGACTAGATTACACGCATCAACCTGGCTATCGCAACCCTCCCAGCAGCGTTTGAAGTGTGCGCTGGCTCCCAGCTCGTCAGCGCTGGCGTCGGAACCGCGAAGATCGTAATGGAGGTCGGAAGCTGCTCGGCTTCCTCCATCTTCCCGTCCTTCACGTGAAACTCGTCGAGTCAGTATTTTGTTTTACAAATACAATAACACAAAATATTTGTGTTTTTCATTAGACCTTACCCCTTCGCTCTCATTTTATAGTCGTTATTTAAATTATTCACAGTTCAATTTATCCGAAAACTTTGGTATGCAATATGCTAGTTATACTACCAATAAAAACAATTTTACAAGCATAATTTACGAATAATATAATAAATAAATATTTTAATATACACAATTATATCAATGTGACATATAATAAGTAGTGAAATAAGAAGAAAGAAGAAACTACGACACATTAAATAGAGAATATATCTACCGTGGACACATGACGTGCCGACCGCCGTCAACAGGTAACGTTGCCCCAGTAATATTACTTGCTGCATCACTGGCCAAGAATAGTATGGCTGGTGTAATTTCTCCAACGTTCGCGGGTCTACCCAAAGCGATTGTTTCTTTACATCTCTCCACGTATTTTTGATAATCATCCAAACTCATATTTCCTCTTAAGTGTATGCCAGTTAATGTTACACCTGGATTCACAGCATTCACGCGAACTCCTTTCGGTGCTAACTCGAGTGCAACACATCGTGTAAATTGATCAACAGCTGCTTTTGATACGCAATAAGCAAGAACATTCGGGTGCGATCTTAAACCAGATACACTTGATACATTTACAATGTTGCCTTTGTTTTTAATTATATAGGGTGCCGCTAGCATTGTCAGTTGATACACACTGCGGACATTCGTATTCATTATACTATCATATTGCTCTAATGAAGTTGTTTCTATGGAACCAGTTGAAAAAATGCCAGCATTATTAACAAGAATATCTAGTTTTCCAAACTTTACTATCGTTCCATTAATTATACTTTCAACGTCAACCTCATTAGTAATATCAGCAATGATGCCCAGCGGCTTTAAACTCTTAGGTGACACGTCTTCACATGTCCTAGCCACTTTATCTAAATTTTCCTTATTTCTTCCCGTAATTACCAAACGTGCTTCCAATTTGGAGAATTCAACAGCAGCGTCGGCTCCGATACCAGAACTTGCACCAGTTATAAGGACAACTTTATTTGCAAACATGTTTAGCGTCTGAAATCAAAGAAATAAAACCTATATCAAATTATAAATCTATGTGGTGTTAAAAGTCAGTGCTGCGTATTTTGTTTGGCTAGAATAGGTCACACATAATTTTATATATTAACATGAAGTATCACAAACTGTTTTGATAAAAAAAAAAACCAAATAAATTAAAAATGACATTGACAGAATCGAACATAATAAATATTATAACGAAATACGTATACATAGACGTATCGACAGGCGAGTACTATACAGACGCACTAATGAGTGACATGAGAGAAACTATTGGAAAATAGAAACAGCATTGCAAGAAAGCAAGTACCTCCATGGATACAGGTATATGGGACTCCAAGACGGCTACTGCTCATTGGCTATGCTCTTTACGTAATTGTTATGTAGTACGATACTATAGTAGGTACGATACTTTTAATATAGTACGATATTGAATCGTTTAATAATTTAATGACTTAAATACAATAAATATGAGAATGAAAATAATATTCAAGTCTCTGTAATAAACTAACTTTCGTTAATTTGTAGTATTTATACAACAAACATCAAATAACTGGGTTTATGAGTAAACATCCTAAAGCATTAATATTAAAAATGTGTCAATATATTACTGTAGGGTTCATGAAAAAAGAGTCTATTTTCAGAAATAGTTTTTTAATACAATATTTTGTTACAATCCAAATTCGAGTAATTGTAAGTGGCAATAGGCTCATCACCTATTCCATAATAGGAGGTCAACATAACTGGTGAAATGTGAAACTGTACTATACTCCTCCGTCTACCACTTCTGGGTTACGGGCGTGATGTTACGGTTGGAGTGATATTTTAAGGTAATTTATCGAGGGCACATGGCATGTCGGCCACCGTCAACCGGCAAAGTTGCGCCAGTAATATTACTGGCACCGTCGCTCGCTAAGAACACAATAACTGACGAAACCTCCTTAGCGTCACCGGGTCTACCCAAAGCATGGGTCTCAGCGCACTTCTTCAAAAACTCTTCATACTCCGCATCACTCATACTCATCTTTTTATGTAGTCCTGTAGTGATTACACCTGGATTGACTGCGTTCACCCGAACTCCTTTCGGCGCTAGCTCTAGTGCTACACATCTCGTAAATTGGTCCAAGGCAGCTTTAGACATGCAGTATGCGAGAACATTTGGAAACGACCGCATACCAGTTACGCTAGAAACATTGACAATTGTTCCTTTTGTTGCGATCAAATGCGGTACAGCTAACATTGTTAGATGATACACAGAACGAACATTCGTGTTCATCAACCTGTCGTATTGATCCAGGGACGTTGATTCTATAGTGCCCGCTTCCAAAATTCCAGCGTTGTTCACAAGGACGTCTAGTTTTTTATATTCATCTATAGTAGATTTTATAATGTTTTCAACATCACTTTCCTTTGTCATATCGGCTATAACGATAAGTGGTTTTAAAGTCTTCGGTGAATTTTCCTGGCATTGTTTTGCTACCTTATTCAAATTGTCTTTGTTTCTTCCTGTCAGAACTAAGTTTGCTCCAAGCTTAGCGAAGTCATGGGCTGTTTCAGCGCCAATACCCGAACTGGCCCCTGTGACGAGCACTACTTTATCCGTAAACATTTCTCTGTTAAGATAAAAAATTATATTTGGTACATTTAATTTATCATAAACATATATTGCTGTTGAATATGTAAATATTTTTTGAAAGCTATATCACAGCTTTTTAAAATATACACTGTACTAATATCAGAAAGTGATATGCACATAGAGCTGTTTATAACTATTCCTAGAGACAGACAATACGCTTAAATACCAAGGTAATATTTTATGTCAAGTTTTACATTATACCTAGTTATTGCAGAAAGTCTGAAGCTATTTATGAGTAAGACAAAAAAAAAATATTTATTGATTTTTTAATAGAATCCTGCTAAAGTTTAAATACGTAATTGGTTATACACAGGTACACAAATAATATTATATACTGATCCATAAAGAAACAAATTTAACAAAACTGTGTTAATGATGTCCTCTTACTCATTCATTATTGTTATCTGTACTTGCACTTGTGCCTAATACAAGGAATGAAATATTTATTCTGAGTTTGGCTTTAGTCTGTCTCGACGCGAAATATTAATAAAACAAAAGAAAGTTAAAACTTGATCCTTCTTTCGTTTATACAAGTATAAATCAACGTGTAGATTTGTCAAAGCAATGAGCAGTGCATTTTTCTATCGAATAAATGCTCTTATTTAGACTGTAAGCGTTTTTGTATACTAATTATACCTACCTTTAATGAACCGTGCGCTAAATAAATATGAAAATAGAGAGACACTATGTTATTACAAATAAAATTATATTAAGTACCTACGTAACCAAACTTTGTTGTGACCGTTTATATTCACAAGCAAAGATACCTAATATTCGAGGTCAAATTTTGTTCTGTTTAATCTTAAAAGGAATATTTGCCACTGAAATAACCAAAAAACACAACTCAAATTCAGCAATTTAAAATAAAACATAAAACCTAAAGATTAATTAATAATATCAAAATTACATGGGAAAACAAACAGATGAAATACTCACAAATATGTTTAATTAATTAGTGTTAGATAGTCAATCACAGACTTCGCTTCTATTCTATCACAGATCTCACGTGCAATTTCATAACTGATAGAATCGATATCAATATCGACATCTCACATTAGAGACTAACACCCTTACACTAAATTAAGTAGCTATAAACAGCTAGCCTCATTTATTTTGACATTTGCCGCCCAATAATGTCAAGATAAGCTAAGTTAGCATTTAATTAGAAACTTTATTTTCAAAACATAAATAAACTCTAATATCGATTTTAAAGGATCACTACGATCTACTATGCTCGCTATATGTTGTACGCATTATTGCGTTACGTTCCATTTGGTTGTAATAATCCCTTTGTATTGATTTATTTACTTAGAATAGTAAAATTAACTTAAAGATTTGATTCCATTAAAAAAATATATTACTTTCATAATCCCTCTAATAACTTTTTTAAATGATTCCATACGATTTCGTACATCCAAACCTAATACACCAGTATTGTGTTACGTTATATAGTGACTTTTTAATGAAATATCAGTTTTTACTGCACCGCAAAAAACAAAATCGAATACATCAAACACATGATGAATATGATGAAAATTGGCTAATCAGTATAAGACTTAAGGTTATGCTAGATATAACTCAGTTAAGGAATTCGTGCAATTATATATATAACATACTATGAAATTATCGTTATTTACCTAATTGTAAGAGATTGAAACGCCAGTAATGAACGAACGAGTTAAAGTATTCTGTGTAGCGAATACATCACCCAACAGACATCGACTATCGAGAATGGTAATGTTGCCAGAAGTGAATTTTCATATTTATTTTTTTCTTGCTCCTCTTATTTGAAATTATTTTATTATTGTTTCGTTTCGTTTGATTTCGTTAGTATACTGAATATTTATTTATAAAATATTTAAGTTATTGTATTAATTTTGTTTTACATCCTAGAGTGGCCGTATAACACAATTCCATAAATTCACAAAACTTCAAAACGCCACCATTGATTGGTATGCATTTATTGACTTGACTGACAGAACAGGTTTTGCTATTGCAAAATAGAATATTTAAAATATATAGGATCTCTGGCCTTCGTCATTCTATATTTCTGTGAATGATAAACGTAGTCTATTTACTTATATTTGTTACACCACAGTCACTAAGATGACTTCTACAACATCCACGGGAAAAGCAGAATCATTTGACGAATTCTATTGTGAGGTAAGCTAACCTAGTTTTTGCTTCACTATTCATTTTATTGAAACTAGGCAAGCGCGTAGTTTACTTGCTATAAAACTTACAGTAAACAAAATAAAATTATATGGTGCTATGGTACTATGGTATGGTATTTGACTTTTAATGAAGAAATAGTTGATCGCGTATTTGAGCAGAGAATTAATACCAAACTTATTCCCATGTGCAGCATTAGAGTTTTAATACGACAGTACACAATGAATAATTCGTGGTACTTATTTATTCCATACACCTGACGAAAACAGGCTTTGTGCGGTATTAAGTACGTCGTGAAGATCTTATGCCACAATATACAAAAAATCATTAATTTTAACATATTAAAGGGATTCAAAGAATTTCTACAATGATTGAAAAGAGATTTGTGGTGTTGAATGTACTTTATCTCCAATAACATCAGATAGGAGAGCACATACACATGTCCTCATTGAATGTGGAGTTTCCACGGGCAACGTATGTTTGGCAGGTGGGCAGGTTGGGCAGGTGTATGTATTCCTGCTATTAAAAAGTGATTTAATCTTAAGTTTGTGACAGGTAGTAGCAATATTCTATATTTAAAGAATTTCTATTTAGGGAATAAATTATTATTTTATTAATTCTCCAGCTCCCTTAGGAGGTGAAAACTACCAATTGGCAAATATTTATGTATTCTTACAGACCTAATGTTCCTTCCATACTATTCCCTCTGTTCACATGCAAACACACACATCTTATACTTCTGACTGCCCTGTTAGCCAGTATCTGACCTATTTGGTCAAAATAGATGAGCCTGACTATTGGCATTTATCATTCAACATTTAAAATATATAATGTTAAACAATTGGTGTTTACAGTTGTTTTAATACTAGATTACCAAGTGTTACCAGAGACTTTCTTAATGATATATGTGTAATCTATTACTAATCACACCAGAATTGCAGTGCAATGAGTGCAAATGCAATGCAAATGATTTAAATCACCACCAGTCAATTATGTTTGGGCATGAAATTACACCAGTCAGAAAAGTGTTATGTATGTATGTATGATTCTTCCAACTTGGGAATTTCGAAACAGTCACTGCGATAAAATGATTTGACTTATACCTGTGTTTAAACATGCCCATATAGGGCACACATGTGTTCTTTTATTCCATTGTATTTGATTTTGTTGCTGTGTTGGTAGCCAATTTTGTAATATAACACTGTTTTAATTACTTTTGAAATATGTGCTACAGTGAGGGAACAGCATTTGTTTTTTTAGTTACGGTCAAATCATTAACACTTATTGTTCCACTCTTAGATATAGGTCACTACTCAGGATGAAATGTTAAGGACTTCTTGTGCAATATTAAATAATTTATTCATTGATATTTATTTTAAGGTCAAGGAAATTGAGAAGAGGGATTCTGTTTTGACACCGAAACAACAAATAGAACGGTTGCTTCGACCTGGGTCCACTTACTTCAATCTAAATCCATTTGAAGTGCTACAAATAGAACCAGACTCAACCTTGGATGAGATTAAAAAAAAATATAGACGGTTGTCTATACTTGTTCATCCTGATAAGAATATAGTAAGTTATGCTAAAATAATACTTTTTCAATCATTTGCAAAACATTAAATGGCAAATCTTCAGTTTACTGTGACAAAAATTGCATTAAATTGTGTTGGAAACTAAGACACATTTAGGAGGTGTCTTAAATTATATATTTATATGTCCATCTTCACCGTTATTGAATTTTATATGTGAACAAATAACGCACAACCAGGAAAAAGCCATACCAAATGCAGATATCTCTTAGGTAGCAGTAAGCCACTTAACATCAGGTGATCTGTTTGCCACTATGCCACTTCATGAACATTAAGTTAGTCACCATACGATATAAACATTTTTGTATCTTCTCTAAATGAATTATGTTGGAAACTAACGCACTGCTACTATAGCATAATTTTAAGTGTAGAACAAGGTAGCCTCTAAGACATTGCCTGGCTTTAAAGTTAGTAGTGGATTAATTTGATCCACTTTTATATTTTCCCCGAAGAGTCCCTTAGCCCTACTTTTGAGACGGTTATATCCGTCAAAATTTTCGTTTTTATCCACAGATGGGAAAAGCATACCGTGAGTCGCCCTGTCGCAGCCAGAACATAGGTAAGGGACGGTTACTGTGGAGACACCAGTGCAATTGATTGGATATCTCTAGAAAAACAACTAAGTAGTGAAATATCTTAACAGCCAGTAATACAATACACTTTTATTGAATAAAAATCTTTTTCAACGTCACATTAGAGTCACACCAAAGTATTCATCGACATTTGTTATTGAGTTCTGTTTGTTTTCAATTACAGGATGATTCTGAGCGTGCTCAACAAGCCTTTGAAATTATAAACAGAGCATGGAAAACTCTAGAGAATGATGATACAAGAAAAAAGTGTTTGGACATTTATGAAGAGGCCAAGGAACGAACTGATCATATGGTAAACTTCAGTACAGAACGTAATTACTAGCGAAACAATTCATACACAATGGAATAATGTTTTTTGCAGACTTTTTATCGCATCACTTACATTACATTTTGACACAGACAAAATCATATCCATTGTAAAAAATACTTACAATAGAATTTTCTACAATATACAATAATCTATAGCTTCTTGGAATTATAATGTATGTATGTTATAATGTATGTAATCAGTAGATTTCGTGTTTAATGTGTGACTCATTGAACTGAATTTATTAAAGAGCTAATCACCCTCCAAATATTATCTTTTTGTATATATAATGTTTGCGGCCCTTAATATGTGTGTAGATTTCATACCATCCACATATCTAACTGAAAAAGATATCGCTTACATTGGTTATTCTTAGTATTTTTATACCTTAATTATTACTTAGCATTAATACATATGGTTTAAATTCTAAAGCTAATATATAAGTAATTACTATTATTAATGTTTCCAGATTGAGCAAAAGCGCAAAAAACAAAAGAAAGATGGCCGTTTGGCAGAGGGCATTCCGGAGGATGATCCTATCAAGTTTAAACATGCTGTATACGTCATGACAATGAAGGTAATATATCTGTTATTATACTAATTTAGTTTCTGGCATCCTAAAAATCTTAATGTTTTCTTCTATCTTAGATTTTCTAGTAATGGCTGGGAATCTGGATCAAAGCCAAGTATGGGCAGTAGTCTCACTACCTATTCCATGGTGGGTTGTAAACATGACTGGTGAAACGTGGGAGTGTCCTACACTCCTCTAATTACTCCTTCAGCGATTACAGGCGTGATGTTACTTTTTTATGTCTTCAGAAGCCCATACTATATCAGAATTTAAAACTGAAATGTTTATATTATGAATTCATTAATATACAATGTAAACCTGTTTCCAATTTAGCTTAAAATATTTGAAATTGTAATTGTTATACATACAGACGATTGATAGGAATATTACAATTAAGCCGTTAAAGTTATCAGTAGATTTGCTATATCAATAAACTTAAATGGCCTGATGACGTCACAGAGGGCTGTAATTAATGGTAGAGCTAGCGATAAACTATTGCCATTACACGATCTGTTTTTCTAGAATAATTTCCACGTAATTACTTTGTTGAATATGCCAGACTGTCATTATGACTACAGTTACGTCAACTTTATACTAACTTTATTGAGACCAAATCTCACTGAAATGTGATAACAAAATGTAGGGATTATAACATTAATAATGTATGTATTAGTATAGTTGCGAAATTAGTCGGGCCATCCCGAAAAACGTACGTGAGTTAAGCCAATATACGTATTGATTACAGCTGTTTGCTGATATGGAGCGGAAACGACAGCACCTTGAGACCCGGGATATGGAGGAGAGGAAACGAAAACGCGAGGCGGAGATAGAGCACGAGGAACACATGTCCATGGAGAAAGAGTGGGCTAAGAATTTTGAGGTTTATTTTCTTAAAATTTCTTTTTAGTATTAATATGACATCACCCCCATATTTCTATGAAGGGGAGTGGAGAGATTGGTATACAAATTTAATTGAGGAAGTTAATGAAGTAATTATTTAATTAAATAACTGGTATTACCAAAGCTAAAGGCAAAGTGGTCACAGCACAGAATAAATTAAGACACAGGTTCAATTGTGCTCCATTTAAATTCTATTTCACTCTGATAATATACTGCTTTTAAATTTGCTGCCATTTTTGTAAATTTAGGTAAACACACAAAATAAATGTAATATGTATGATCAATATTTTAAAACCATATTAATATTATTATTATTATATCATCGTGCCAGGTCCTTTACACGATAGCCAGAAAGCAGCGAGTATCAAACATCTCTCTCCTTACATACCTGCCATGATTCATTCACATTTATCACTTTTCATTAATGGAATGATTATTATTAATATAATGAGTTGAGGGATTCGCTTTTAGATATATACTTATAACTAAGAACAACAAATTTACATTGTAAAACTTATATTATTGCACAATTGCTGTGAGCATAGTAGAAACAATTGCAAAAAATTAAGATAAATCTGACTTTTACTATTAAATGTTTCGTGAGTATTCATACACATGATTATATACCTCGCT
>DWFV01001680.1:0-10814 GCA_018246775.1 Parelbella machaon machaon | reverse complement strand
CTACAGTCTCACACACTAAGTACAGACTAGCAGACTTAACACTTCTTAAAAACACAGCAATGATTGTAAAATCGCATATCCTAAAGTTCCAATAACCATAATGCACTACTCAGCGTAAGCCTCCTTTAAGAGCGAATTCGCACCCTGTTCCCATATCAGCTATATCATAATATATCTCCCTATTGTAATTGTGTATAATACATGAACCGTTAAATAAATAAAGCCCATTTCACTTGTCAAAAGCAATATACATATAAACAGGTGCTAGTCGCATATCGAAAACATGCAATATCGTTTTTAAGCCCACGTTGGTAAAGATTGCGAGTCTTTTGAATACCAAATCGATTTCCCATGTCGCGTACGACGAATTGAAACTGACTTTTTTTTAAGGACTTATTAATGGTCAGAATTGATCGTAGGCTTTTTTATTTGGGTGGTAAAGGATTGAGTCTAGTGATTTAATTGGGGTAAGCCTATGACAAATCCCAAGAGTTAGCCACTATAAAAATTTACACTTAAATCGTCAAAGTGTCACCTACCTTAAAAGTATCGAAAGTTATCCTGACTTTGGTGAAGTGTTGATGTTCTTAAATAAGTCTACATACATTCAACACATTGCCGAATTAGTTGTCGTACCAATTAGTGTTATAGTTTCTAGAACATTTATCTACAACTCCTGTCTTTACTATGAAATGAGTTGTGATTTTAAGTTTTAAACTCATATAGATTATTGAAAAATGTTACGAGGGTAAATGCATTCGCGAGATTTCACTAATTATCTCTAAAACTAGTAAAATTTATCAACCCGCAGTTGGCCAATGTATTAAACTGTCTACCATAACGTTCCATCCTGAAAGCAAAGTTCTGGCAGCGAAGCGGTAATAATTAATAATAATAATAATAATGATTACAACTTGGCAAGCCAACCATAGTAGGCCCTTCAGCGAAATAGCAACACGATATACGTAAAGTGGCTGGCAGCGATTGATGATGACGAACTGAAGATCGAACTCAGTAGCGGCTATACAGCAGTGGAAGGAAAGGTAACGATGATGACAAATGATACGTTAGCGACAATGATGATGATGATGATGATAACGGGTAAATTATAAAACTTTCAGCACTGCTATTTTGTCCCACGCAAAAGTAAATGTAACTTATATATCTCTGTATTTCACAAAAACCATTGAGGGTACTTAACACAGACATAAAAAACCAGCTCGGACGAAAACACTTATAAAGCTTAGCACTTTTTCCCCGAAATATATATCTACTATAATCATAAATCATGGCGAGATAAAATAATGATAGTACTATATTACATTAATGATTCAAGGAAGACCATCTTAAGCTGTGACCGCGGGAACTGATAACTTCGGCACAAATGTTAATATTAAATAATTGTCGGGACGTCTCCGCACACAGCATTTAATTCCAAAATAACCGGCAGTGCTAGTATTACAGTAACCAAACGGCTGATAAGCTACAAATATACATAGAAATATACACATATATAGATAGTTTTATTCTCACAGACACGAAAGAAATACTTGTGCCGCTCATCAGACTGATTTTATCCTGGGCTCACCATCATGGTCATCCATCCTTTTATGGTTCCACAGTTAGACACGAGTCGCTACTCGGTATGAGAATGATCAATTCCCCAGTCCACCCCGCTAACCAAACGCGATTTAGTAGAATTGGCACGACCCAGATGGTTTATGGACAACTAGCCTCTACACAAAATAAACAAATTAATAGAGATTGTCAGTGAATTAATACATCAGTCCGAACTCCATATTATGAGCGGTCCCATAAACACCCTTCAACTTTAATGTAACACATAAATCAACACCATGGTCATATTTGTTTCCCCTCTTCGGATATTCCGGCCCTTTGCTCTTAACATGTTTTATTCCCTTTATTGTCGAAAGAAGGAAGTGGGTAAGCAGGACGCACGATGCCAAATATGCAGTCCAGATTGTTTCAAACATTAATAAAATCACTGGTAAATTTTTTCTCGAAGCTCTTATCATTCCACTGTTGGAATACAGATTTCCTCTCAGAATAATAGTTCATAATAGACCACTATAATAATGGTAGACCACCAATAATAATAGACCACAGGATGAGAATTAGAAAAATATAATCATTAATCAAATGAATAAATCAGCGTATTAAGTATTGTTCATATCCATGCTATTCAAAATAGGGCACCGACGCGTCGCTATTCTTGAATCCTCACTATTTACGAACATAGCTCTAAAAAACGTGAACATCCAGACAAATTATTGTAATAGGATAACGTATCGACAAAAAGTACAGTGGTGGTGATACTTTTAACGGTGCTAAGTAAAACACATAATAAAATAGAAAATCATCTACATTACAAAGTTTTACTGGGAAATAGACACATACTTGAAACTCTTAAACCAGAACAAAGTACTAGACTACTATCTATACATTAAAATTATTTTCTAAATGTAATACTATCTACTAGTGATGTATTGTTTTGCTTTATTTCAAAAATTTTTTTTTATTAAAAATTATTTACTAATGGCAATGATAGCCTAGTGGTTAAGAATTCAGCCTCTCACTCCGGGGGTACAGGGTTCAAATTCATGGTGCGCACCTCTTTACAAAAGTGCGTTTTAAGTTTAAATATCTTTTGCTGACGGTGAAGGAACCTGCACCCATTAGAATTTATATTTTAAAAAAAAATGCTAAGAAGTGTGAAGTCTGCCAACCCGCACTTGGCCAGCGTGGCAGACTATGGCCTTAACCCTCTCAATGTGAGAGGAGACCCACATTCCAACAGTAGAATGATAAATGGGTCGATTATTATTTATTTACTAGTAAATACAGTAAGTAATAGAAATTAAGGAATAATTTATTAATCCATATATGCTTTAAAGTTAGAGGTTATAGAACTCCGTTCCTACCTTACTTTCGGTTACTTTATAGTTTCTAAGACTTATCGTCACCATCGACCTGTCTAAGTCCATTTTTTGCTTATAATGCCCTCGCTAACACTTTGCGCATAATCCAACTTCCAAGAGTGTGTGACGAAATAAAAAGATAATAATTTTAATGACTTATTTAATTTACTCTATTGTCATTAGGGGTCTGTGTCCCATTTATCATACACATCGATAGGTCCAGTAGATGTAGTAGATGTATAAGGGATAGCGGTTGTGTAAATAACGGGATCGCTTTCCGTTTCTTCCCTATAAGTAACGTGAAATGACACATTAGCAAAATATGCTCGCTCACAGTTGAAATTTGCTACACTTCGTATTCCATATAAAATTCAGTGGCATTACAAGCGAATGGCTTAATGCATCCTCTGGGCGGATTGTCACCGAAAATGGTGCAGATCTTTTTCAAATACCACGTGTCCTCGACGCCGAAGATAGTGTTTTTGTAGCCGACTTCGACAACGGGTTGAGCGTCGAGGCCTAGCTGGTCGTACTTGGACGCCGACATGCTGGCTAAAGATCCTTTTTCAACACACATTGCTTGTACTTCTGAGGATCGATCCCCGTTGTGCACAGACAGACCTCAGTGTGATTACCTGTAATAAATGAATAATTATACTAAATAAGTAGTTAAAAACCTTTTAATGAACTTTTGAGGATTTCTAATCCGTTGACATGGATTTTTTCAAGAGGTAGGAATGAAGACAAAACATAACATAACCATTTTAATGTAAAACATTAGTATAGACGATAGCGACTATTTATCGTCAATTGGACACCTGATAAAAATTTATAAATATAAATTCCTTTCAGAATTGTACGATCGATTTTAGATAAACCTGCATGATGTTACTGTTATAAAGTTAGTAGTAACACCAGGATACAAGGAAAAGTATATTTTAAGAAGAAACAAAGCAGATTGGTGTCATTTCAAATGAAGGTCAATTCCGCACTCCAGCTAGATTCTATGGATACATTGTAGATTCAATACTGTACCTTCAGCTTCGCACTTCAAATACTGAGCTTGGAGAAAAGTGTTCATTCTCATCTCGTTCAACGCACACATCTGCGGGACTGAGTATCTGCCGCTTCCCAGTAAGTAATAGTCCACTGTGATTTCACCGCCAATGTTGTCTATCACCCATGGGTACGTCCTAGTAAAGAATTCTTGGTCTTGATGTACATCGCCATACACTGATATGACGTATGTGGTCGAAATTTTTTGGAAGTGGTACCATAAAAGCACAACTTCGAAGAACATTGTAATAAATGCAGTCGCCATGATGTATTGTCGCTTATATTGTCAGGCGTTTATAGTTTTAGGTTGAGTCGATACTAAACTTTCCCATTTTATACATACATATTTATATCGGCGTGCATGTATGTACGAAGAAAGAGATGAATCTAGAAGAAACATGGCAAGTCTGCAAGGAAAGAGATATTTGGGAGCCAGTGCTCTTTGCCTACCCGGTAAACCTAGCGTGATGGTATCATAACAATATAATATTAGTTAATAAATGAATTTAATATTTTGCTATACGTCTTTATCGAACGCTCATCTGCAAGGGATTGATCCGATTGACTGCTGAAATTTTTTATACTAGAGTCAAATTAAATTTAAATAACCATTTTCTACTCAGTGAGAGTTGGGATTTAAGTAGATCTGGAGAATTTCTACGGCATTCTAATAAAATGACAGACTATAAAGCCTGGCATGCAATCAATGTCGCTAAAGGACTAAAAAATGCCATTAAAGAATTCTTTATTTAACTTTTATTGCGTAACGTTTTCACTGCAATGAGAATAAAATACAATTTATAAAAATCCTTTTTTGTTCATTGAAACTATAGCTCAATCAACGTAGGTTATTTAAATTTGCAGATTTATTATCAACTAGCTGTGCCCGCGACTTCGTAGGCGTAGATTTCGTAAGTTTTGAAAAAATAAATTGACATATGTAACTTCTTTATTTGTTAACCGAATTAAATGTAAAAAACACGAAATGTTAAGTGAAGCCCATCACAATATAATCCTGAAAACTGCATTGAAATCGGATAAGCCGTTTCTGAGTGCACAAACATATAGACATACAGCCATACAACCATACAAACATACAGACAAAATGAGAAAACATTGTTTTGGGTTCTCTTACGTATATTAAGGCATCCCATTATGAATTTTTAAATATATTTACCATGTACAGATAGCGATCAGTTACATTTTTATTATACGTATAGATTATTATATTATCACGTCAGTTCTCTTGCCTACCGTACCAAAACGATGCGTTAAACGGATTGTATTATTTTCATACTGAAAAAACCTTTCATAGCAAGTGAATTTACTATCATTTAAATTTATATTATTATTACGATAAGACAAAGAGTTTCGAGTGTCAAATATTTCTATCTTTTTATATATCACTTACGATTTGACGACTCCAAACCCTGGTTTATTTGCATATCATACAGATAAGTATTATACGATATGTGGAGTTTATTAATAAAACATACTTAAAAATGTTCTGGGAAGAAACCGATTTTATTAAATTATTTATATTATGGGATGTAAAAACTGCATTAACTATGCTGAACATAATATTCCATTTAAGGAAATTCGTTCCAATGATTCAATTCTAGCGACATCTATGTAACTTATGTTGTACTAACGTAGTTCATATAAGATCGTGCAGATGGCGTTATTGCACTAAATATGTTAAACAATGTTGCTTTATTGTGTCGTTACATATTAGGTTATTACATTTTAATTTATCTCATTCAACGTCAATTTGGAGATAGTCATTGTATTTATACAGTTTAATCCAATGGACCAGGTAAATACGAATCTCAACCCAGGATACATTGCATATTACATTTTCTAGTTCCTACTACTGGCACAATTTAGTCGGCGCTCTTTACCTACCCCACCGTGGACTTTATAAAACAATTTTTAACTGAATAACAAAATACCGTTAAATTGTGTAGGGTTTTTAGTTTTGTTGAATTGTAGACTGCCTCGTTGGTCGAATGGTTGCAAATGCGATTGCCGATCATAAGGTCCTGGGTTTAAATCTCGAATCGGGTACTATCGGAATTTTCTCATTTAGAATTTCTAGTAGTGACCGGGAGTTTGGATCTGTACCCGGTATGTTGCAATAGGCTCACCACCTATTCCATGGGAGGTAAACGTAACTGGTGAAACGTGGGAGTGTACTACACTCCTCTGTCTACCCTTCGGGGATTACAGACGCGATTTTACGTTTTTTTATTAATTGTAGAGGATCGACGCAAAACGTGTGCTAAATACATACGTAGAATCTATAACAAGTTTCACTCAGGCCAGGCGTCTCTTCGAAGCATCGTGTTTGTGTAATTTTCTTAGTCACCAACGCATCCTTATATAGGTCGCTAAAACAGACAGTAAAGGTAATAGGCCATTAAATCTAGATTCTTAAGACACTGTAAGGGTCTCGTACGTGCCTCGTCGGAAATGGAGCCTTGAGTGTCTCCTGTCTGTCGGGGCCAATTAGGCACACCTGAATATTCGTTATTTCAAGATTATAAAGTAGACCAGGAATCGCAAGAAGTAGAACACTACTTTATGTTATGTGGACTTACAAATCAATATATTAATATTATATAAATACGCTAGTTCTCCTAATGGGTAGGTAGAAAGCACCGAGTGCTATCTTATCCTTACACACCTATCGTGTTTCTACTATTTTTAATTATTATGTTCATAGGTGCACAACGGTTTTGGTTGTGCTATAACTTGGTTCTACGTATTATGAGAATTGTTTTTGGACTTCAGCATAACCACTCTTACCGTGGTCGTAATAGAGATCGATATCTAATAAGTGATGCCTTTGGGCAGGTTTCACATCTCACAATTTTTTGGATTGACTAATTGATCGGTTAAAACTCCAACCACTTCTTTACCTTCAAAAAGTCACTTAAAATTCGCCAACCTCTTGCTGATAATAAAGGATATTAAAGCCTACATTAAGAGTCGCTTTAAAATCTTATAAGACATGCCATTTTCGTTATTATTCAATTATGAAAAAACTATATCCAATTTGGCAGGATTCACATGCCTTAAAATATTATAGTGAAAACTAAAAGTATGTTTTTCGTCTTCGTTATAACTAATCACATTTATTTTAGAAACAAGTCCACTTTTGTGCAAAAGTAAGCCAAGTTGTCAATTACAAACCGTTCAGAGCAGATAGTTTATATCTAGACTTCTTGGCTATCACAACAAAATGCCTATGGTCCGTATTGAGCACTAAAACTTTAACCAGCTTGCTATCTCATGGTATAAAATATTAAACACTAATTACGGCGTTAATCAGAACGTGTATATATTATGGACTGAACGCCAAACTCATAACAAGGTTTAATGTGGCTAATATATCGTGACCTTTATATACGTGTCGGTATTCGTATCTCAAGTGTCAATATAAATTGGTAATTACAAATTATGACTGTATTACAAAATAATAATTAACAACTGTGATTTAAAGCTGATTATTTTTACAGATAATAAAGTAATTTCGTCCGATAACCAATATATTTTGGCAAAACTTTTCCAATTAATTTAAGCACCGCTGAATAATGTTTAACAGTGATGTGATATGGATATAATTAATATTTTTATAGATTTTATTACAAAATAAAAGATTAACTTAATTAAATCATTTTACGCCTGCATCTACGTCATCCATGGGAGAGCAATCAGCAAATATTAATCTTTAAATAGTGTGACATCTAGTTTCTGAACGTAGTTGTCATTTACAAAGTGACAGGTTATTACAAGTGACAGTAAGATTGCTCAAAACTTCAATTCAAAACTCATGTCAGTTACGGTGAAGGATTTCTTATGAGACTTGGTTTTCGAGGTAAATAAATATAGGTACTTGATACTATAGGTACCTGAAGTTACATACAATATGACTGAAGTTATTTTCCTTTTAAATTACAGACATACGTTTAAGTTCAGTTTACCTATTGACACAGTGACGGTGTCTGAGCTTAAATAATATAAGATAACTTCCAACTTCATAATACCAAAAACTGGCTCGGACATATGGAAGTAATGGCTCCAAAATTGGAATTTAAAGTGTTTCTTTTTTTACGTGAACAATATTTCAAAAATTATCAGTATTATATCACGTTAGGTCCTTTTTAAGGTAGGGGGTATCTATGGAGGTAGGGTAATATCGAGTACTAAACATTTGTATTTTTACGAACCTACCGTGCTTATTCTACTTTCACGACTCGTCACACATTCATACATTCATTTCATTCATTTATTCGTTATTACTTCATTAAAAGCTTTGTACTGCTTATATGCTAAGAAGTAAATAAAAATTTCAGAATAATAAAACTGCAGCTATATACGTAAGATGTGGCTATAGAGACAGACTGCTGTTACATAAATATCGAAAATTATCCAAGCCACTGGAAGTAACATAGAACTAATTGTATCTAGAAGAGTACAAATATTTTTACAAAGTTCCTCGTATCAATAATGACGAAAAATTTCACCCTGTAACCAATATTACACCTGTAAGTCCCAAGAGGTGGACAAGATTGGAAGAAAACGGATTAGACGGATTAGAAGAGGTCTTTTCGCGCCTGTCTTAACTCACATGTTGTTATCGTACCCTCTTTACAAAATCGAAATCTACCTACGCATAGACTACAAAAGTTATATCCTTGAAGAACTGAGATATAACCGGTAGTTTAAAAATAACGCAATTTCCACTATTTTCCGGTCCTCTTGACCGGCCACTTCAAGATATATTACATCCGGGTCTACAAAGTATGTGTATATAACAACGGGAGTGTAGACGATTTTTCCTTTCCACACAATTACTTGCAACCTTTTACACCATATATTTCGTAAACACTGTTGTCAGGGATGAGGCAGTTAAATTCATAGGACAATTTGTTACGAATACGGTAAAAATGCAAATGTGCTAAGGAAGACCAATACGTAGTTCAACCAAAAAGGGTCTGACACTGGCTCATGTGGCAGTCAGAAATCTTAGAAAATAGTGTACCAGTATGAAGAGAGTGATGAGTGGAAGAAGCACGTACGGTCTGTAAGGATAGAGTTACTTGGCATTCGGTGTTTTAGCTTATCCCATAAAGCACCTGGTGTGATAATAAAAAAACCTAACTCCGTTGAATTTGAATCGGACAAAAATAAAAGATTGCATGAAGGAATCTCAACGTCATACATTAACACGTGCAGTCTGACAACTCGCAATCAGTACAAAAGCTGGCCACGAAGAGAAGTACAAATTATTTATGCATGAAAAGTTACGTTCACGGTAAAAGTTTTTAAATAAAGCGAAACAGTATGGCGGTGTCTTCCGTGTTGGGATTCTTGCTAAAGTATTACCTTGGTAATTTAAAAAATCCTCTTTTCTTAGGACGATACGGCGGTGCTAAAACGATTTTTAAATCGGTCGCATAAAAATGTTGAACTTTGTATCTCCTTCAATGAAAACAATTCAAATTTAGAACGCTCTTCTCGTTGACAGATTCGTAAAAAATTTTTTGAAGGAGGTAATATTCTACTTAAAAAAATAATAAATAAAGAATTAGGTACATATAGCTTTCTTCTAATTAAAAATTTAAACTATTCATATTTTCACATTTTAATTATTAGCGACGATACTACGTGCCCACTACCCCGAATTCGTAAATCGACGTTTCTAGAATAACTCCTATAAGAAAATGAAGTAAAAAAAACTATTATAATATATACATATTTTATAAGTTTATGAAGTCGTGTCGTTGAGTCGTGCAGTTATGTCGTGTCATGTAAAAGTCGTCACCATCGCAAAACGGCCTCGCAGTACTTCAACTATTCCTCCGTAGAAACGCTACGAGAAATCGACGATTTTCCGCCCAACTTTGATTACTTTTGCCCTTAAGCTTTCGAAAGGTTTTTGTTACCGTTCGTTACAGTATCCTCCAAATTACTTTTAAAAAGTAAATAATAGAAAGGCTTTTGAGTAGCATAGTATATTGTCAGCACAGCATCACTGTATCTACTCGTACCATAGATTTCAAAAAAAATTGTAGAATTTCTGTTGATTTTTTTCTTTTTATATCACAGGCTACTTATTTAACACATTATTTATAATTGTGATATTTTAAGAAATACTGTATCATGTACGGAAATAAGATGTCCATTTAATGAAAAAAAGATCTGAATTCCAAACTAAACCCCAATCTTGATTAAAAAAATCCCAAAATAAAGAGTGAATAATGAAAAAAAATTCTGTTGCTATAATATTGATACACCAAAAAGATATTCAAACTTCGACGGCTAGGTATTCTATGCAAATACATTGGGACTAAGCTACTATATACATATTAATTACACCGTAGATCTGATAAGGACCGGAGGCTTATCTAACCTTTACACTAATTGCTAGTAATAACGAACTTCAAAAACAATTTATTCAAAATAATTTTTCCATCGGCTTCATAAACCCCACAGAGAAGGATGACTGAGGGAAAAAGCCGGATCAAAAACTCTCGGCTACTAAAAACATTAGTAAGTGTAACAATAACTCCTTAAACTCGAATGGATTTTAATTTAATCAAATAATCTTACTAAGAAATCAGCCCGCCTTGATTTAGCATTGTAAAACTTTCTGTACCAGCCCAGTGTTATTTTATTATATCATAGCCGTTTTTTTAACAATTTTTGTTATACGAGTACTTTCTATCATTTGCTTGCTTTTGAGTGATAGCCTAGTAATTAAGAATTCAGCCTCTCACTAAGGGGGTGCTGGGTTCAAATCCATGGCGCGCA